>CM037855.1:159448559-159606804 GCA_021234595.1 Delia radicum | reverse complement strand
TGGAGCACTAGCACTGGGTAGTCAGTCTACTGTATTATGTAGTTAAGCATTTGAACTGGTATTAAAAGTATCTTAAGACATTTTTTACTTTTCCACTTTTTTTTTTTTTTGGTAAGGATTTAAGTTTTTTTTTTTGATTTGGTATTTTTTATATAACTTTTTCAAGTTTGTGTTAATGAGTTTTTCAGTTTAGATCTATCGTTTTTGGCAGCTTAGAGAGCTTAAGATTTTGATTAATAGTTTTAGCGTTTAAAATGTGTATTAAGAGAAAATTTGTAATTTTATATAATCGACCTAAGATTAAAGATGTGAATTTTTTTTTTGTTTTTTTTTTTAAACAGTCAAAAGATTAATGAACACAAGAGTTTTTAAAGAAAATTATAACACACATGTGCTAAGAAAAAATTGTTGTTTTACATATCCACAGAGAAAAAAATATTTCCATTTTTTTTTTTAAATTAAATTTATTGGTTGAAATTGAATTGTTGACAATTAAATTGATTGGGTGAAAGCTGTCGTTGGACCATTACACATATGGTCCCGGGTTCGATTCAAGGTGACGACAACATCAATTAAGAAAAAGAGTATTTTGCGTAGACTTGGGTGACGTCAATTACATTTCACAATCATTTACTTTTGAAATTTTCTATATCATTAAAAAATGCAAACCTACGGTCACACTTGTAGGCTAAACGCTGCCTTGGAAAATTTTCACCAGACATGGGACATGATACCAATTTTTGTGCATTTATTACAGGCCAATTACTAGTTCACACCTAATTACATGTAATTGGGTGTAATTGAGTAATTGCCCTGTAATTAAATACCCAGATGTTGTTACCAATCCCCATGTTTAGAATTAAAATTTTAACAAATTTTCCAAGGAAGCGTTTAAGCTTACAAGTGTGAGTGAAATTATTAATGATATAGAAAAATTTTACAAGTGAATGATTGTAAAATGTAATTGACGTCGCCCAAGTCTGGTATTGCGCCGCCCACCTTCGGTGTTCCCATCGAAGTAAAATGATGAATCAGGGATATGAACTAAACAGCTTCATAACTTCGCCAACTCCACATATGGTGGCGAGCAACACTGTTTTAAGAATTATCATCTCGAGCAATTACAGTGTTACCATATTTGCAGCCCTTCATATTTTGCCACTTTTCATCTCTCCACTATAATAAACAGGAAGAATTTCCTGAGTGTTGCTTCGCTTTAAAAAAAATAATAATTTCTCAAATTTGCAACTTTCCTGACATTTTTTTTATTTAATTTTGATAAAAAAAACAAGATAACAACAACATATGTTGTTGATTTTTATAATATTTATGTATGTGGTTGGTTTTTATAAATGTTTATGTATTACTAATAAATACACAGTTTAAATTAATTTCAAAAATATTTTTATAAACTCTCATTTGCTTTAGTTCATTAAGTTAAATAATTAAATTTCAGTAGCTTAAATCTGAATATTTATCATTAAATTATTAATGTAATTTTAAAATTAAATTTTGTTTAGTAAAATGTAGCCATATTTTGAAACAGAAAAATGCTAAAAACAAATTAAAAATTATTTAACAAAAAAACCTTTCATTTCAACAAAAGTGCTAATTTATTGCAAAAAAAAAATTATAAAGAAAACTTTTTCACATTTCAATAGAAAGAAAAAAAACTAATTTCTGTGATCAAATTTGTTCACATAAATCTAAATAAACCTATTAACTAAATAAGAATTATAAGCTTTAAAATCAATCTTATAAAATACAAGCTACACGATGAAAAAAGTTTCTATATACATAATAACATTTATATGCTTATGTATGTGGCAATATATTACGATATATGTTCATATCTTATACGTAGTTTATGAAACTTTTTTAATATGGCGTAATATATTATCATATATCTCTGTATTATCATATATCTTGTATATATTATCATATAAAACAGATATAGATTTATATATGACCATATATTCTACCATATATGACCATATGTAAGAGTATATGGTAAAAATTTTTTTAAATATTTTTTTTTTTTTTTTGCACCATTTATAATTATAATATAAATTTCAAAATTGAATTAAAAAAACATGAAAAACTATGGATTTTGTTCTGTAATGATTACACTCAGCAAGGGTCAAGGGTTCCAAAAATACAAAAATATAAAAAACATTAAAAAAGTAATTAAAAATAATTCAAGTTAACCCCACCACCCCCCCACCCACCAAAAAACCCTTTCTGCTTTAAAAATATGTAGTTGTTTGGGTTGTAATACAGTTTCTTTATTTTTAATGTAAATGTCAGTTATTGGTAGAGCAGATTAAATTTTTTACTAATCTTGTATTTTATTTAAAAAAACAAACCACATCGAATGACTGTTTTATGATTTTACATTCATTTTTTACAGTTGTTTTTTATTATTTAAAAAAATAAAAAAAAAATAAATGTTTGTTTATTTTTTACTACCATGTGGTTTATTTTTACTACAATTGTTAGTAATTTTTTTAACATTAAATTAAACAAATGACAATGTTAGTTGAATTTACTGTAATGTAAGTCGTCCTTTCTTTAAATGAAATTTCATTTGTTTTCAACTACATATGCAGTGGTTTTACGTACATAGTATTCTAAATATATGTTTATATTTATGTATAATATTTCTTGCAAAACTTATGATGTGAGCAAGATTATTCAAGTTCAAGATCATTTGTTTTTTGTTAAACAAAAAACCGTACAATGTTTATTTATTACTCAAAAAAGTTTTTTGCCCGCTAACTTATAGAAGACTTTATCTACTGACAGGTCCTTACATGTTTCATTTCGCGTCTCCGAAAATCATTATTATTTATTACTCAAAAAAGTTTTTGCCCGCTAACTTATAGAAGACTTTATCTACTGACAGGTCCTTACATGTTTCATTTCGCGTCACCGAAAATCATTAGAGAACAAATGTATTCTACCCAAATGTTTTCCTTCAAAATTTGGGTAGAATATTCTAGTCCTTCTACATTGGTTCTCTGATGATTTTCGGTGACGCGAAATGAAACATGTAAGGACCTGTCAGTAGATAAAGTCTGCTATAAGTTAGCGGACAAAAACTTTTTTGAGTAATAAATAAATATTGCACGGTTTCTTGTTTAACAAAAAAAAACAAATGATCTTGAACTTGAATAATCTTGCTCACATCATAATTTATGATAAAAGATCGAAAAATAAACTTTTGGTTTTAATTTTTTTAAAATTTAAAAGTAAAACATTATTGCAAAACTTTATATTTAAATCACTGTTTCACGTTTTATGAAGATTTTTACCTTTATTTTAAAGTTTTAGCGAATATGAACGCTTAATGAACAATTGACCAGAGTAACTGTTAGTTCTTTCAAAAAAAGGCAGTTAGTGTGGAATGTTTTGACAAAAAAAATGTATTTGCATATAACGGCTTATACTATATATCCGCGATCTAATATTCACATCCAATATAACTAAAATTTTGTAAAGATAACAGATTTATTGTTGCTGTTTTTATTTTATTTGCATTTAGCAAAAAAATCTGCTAAATTTAGCTGTTTTTTCTGCAAGAGCATTTGTATCTAATTGTTAGTAGCTTTATCTTTTATTTTTACAGGTTTATTTCTATGATTGTAAATATTTTTAATTGTATGAGCCACTTTTCGTTGTTGGCGGAATTTCAAAATTATTGAATCGGCTGTTTTCGTGATTGAAATGAGGTTTTATTTTTTTTATGTGCATGGTCATAAATTGATAACTTTTTACAGTATAAGATAGCGAAGTCAATGGAAAATTGTATTATAGAAAACTCATTTGATATACTTAACTCTAGTTGTTAACTTAAGTTGTTAAAAATTTATAGTTACCAGGCTTCAACTAATGGCCATCGTCATATGGCCTAAAATGATAACGTTTATCAGGGTTTCAAAAATAAAAATATTTTTTCTCAACAAATAAGCTGTTTACCTATATAAACACAGTTTACCTATGTATACACAGTCTAAATTTTCAATCGATTTCCTGAACCAAATTTTATTTATATTATTTTTACAAGTTTGATATAATTTTTATTAAAAATAAAAATTATGTTTTTTCGACCTTTAATTGTGCATTTATTTAACGTGCATACATTTTGAAGAAATTAGTCGTTCCCACTTTTAATTTTTTATGAAATTTCAAAAACTAATAACCCGATTAAAACAACTGATATGGAGCTTTATATAAACTTATCTAATTTAATAAAAGGATTTAAATTTCAAGAAGTAAGATATAATTTATTTTAATAATATTTTATTTAATAAAACTTTCAAAGTAATTTAAAAACACACACACACACACTTTCACTTACTTTAAAAAACACATGCATTAGTAAAATGTTTCTAAAAGATACTATTAACTTAAACTCTTTACTATCAGTGCCTTTTCCCCAATATATATATATTTTTTTTGCAGGTTCGTGTTGTCTGTTATATCAAAACACCCTCTTGAAATACTTTTGTCTAGTTTTTTTTTGCTAACTACGTAACCATTTATGGATTAAGCAAAACAAATTGTACGTGACAAGATTTTTTTTTTTTTTCATATCCAGTAGTTTTTTGCCAACCACTGCAGCAGATATTTTCTTATTCTTTAGCATAGTTGGTAAAGTTATGGAAAAAAAGAACAGAAACATTCTAAAGAATTGCGAAAAAAAACTGAACACAAATCCCTTTTTTTCAACTGGCAATTTATGTTTAGAAATACATATGTATATCGCTTATTTACTTCAAGAACGTCACAACTCAAAAAACATGATTTTTGAGTTAATGACGCAGAATTATTCTTTATATCACGTATTATATTGTGTAAAAAAGTCGTATTGATATCTTGTATACTCACCTCTTGAGATATCTTGTATACTCACCTCTTGTCGTTATTTTTTGCTTCAAGGTGGAAGTAAATTGAAAACTTTAAGCTCGTTTTCCACAAAATCAAAATTTTTGAGTTATGACGTTATTAAAGTAAATGAGCGATATGTTAAAGAAAAATCTAAGAACAAATAAAAAATAGTAAAGAAAAATAAAAAAAACTACAAAATGCTAGTAGATTTTATATCAAGCAACATTACTACCTGGTTAATATGCATGCCAAAACGTTCATAATCGTAAAATATATCCAAATATTCATGTAGTAAAAAGCCATATACACGTTGTGCTTCATATTTAGTAGGGAGGGACATATTTTTGTTTGTCATATATCATACGGTAGAAATTAGTTTTATATGCTACAGAAAATTGTTAATTTTTTTAATAATCAGCAGCAGAAGACCTTTCTAAGAACTTCGGTTACAGGAATAATATCATATTTTTTTGATTATTTTAAGGATATCTTATATATTTGTTCTTTTTTTCATTAAAATTGTCTAATATTTTTAAAGCCCTGAAAATTTTAGGTTTATGTGACGCCTTATCTCCCACTTCAGCAAAAAGTGATTTTTTTTTAAACTGACAGCAAGTGGTGTCCTATAAAAGAAGAACTTCAGGAAACAACTTTTTGAATTTTCAAATAAGTGGGCGAAGTAGGCTAAAAACTGATAATTTTTAAGAAAAAGTAGGTTAATATTTGAATTTACTGCGATTAACTGGAACATTGAAACATTTTCTATGTGCTAACGACTTTCTACACCTGTTGTTTAAAAATTTCAGAACTTTATCTTAAATTTTCTAATAAAAACCAAAAAGTCATTATATCTCAAAGCATGGCCCTATTTTTATATAATTTTTTTTATATTTCCAAACGAAAAATCGTACTTTTTTTATTTTTATTTTATTTACTAATAATCATATAATTACAAATTATATACTATTACTCTAACCGAGCACTAGCTACTATGGCCTTCGGCGCGTTGTAGCGAAAACAGACCAATGCCTCTGGTGGGAATCGAACCCACGACCCCCGCACTGCTAAGCCAGCACGCTACCAACTAGCCTAGTTGGTAGCGTGCTAGTAGTGTGCGCCCCACACTACTTTTTTTAATCGATGTGCAAATATTCAGTGATATATTTGTCTTTGTTTTCGAAATATTTAATTTTGAATTTTTGTCGCGCAGTGTCGTCAATCATAAAAGGAGTGAACAAAAATAGAAGAAGTTATCGTTCGTAAGTGAAATTTTGTACACGAGTATATATTATTTGAACATGTAACATGTCACGAAAATTGGTAGATTTCTTATATATGCAGCTTCAATTGTATATGTGAAATTTTATTTCCGAGCAAGGATAAGGCATGCTCCAAAACGTCCTTGAAATAAAAAATTATGTTTTTTTTTATTAATTAATAATCATATAATTACAAACTATTTACTATTACCCTAACCGAGCACTAGCTAATATGGCTTTCGGCGTGTTTGTAGCGAAAACAGACCCGTGCCTCTGGTGGGAATCGAACTCACAACCCCCGCACTGCTAAGCCAGCATGCTACCAACTAGCCAACCGGGGCGAATAAAAAATTCTATAAAATCTAAAAAAAATGTTTTTAATGTTACGACAATACATAATAAACATGGCATTCAAAATAGGAAATTCGGTTCCTACTTCCCAAATTCGGTTATTAAGAATATCAGTCGGTTGGTACAACTAAACATTAGTTTTCACAACAGAGTTCGGTTAACTCAACTGAATTTTAGTTACAAAATCTAATGTATATATCGTTGTAATAACTGAATTAATAAGTTCTTCCATTGAAATAAACTTTTAATTTTTTATTTCTCTGTGTGTATATATATATTTTTGGTATGTAGCAGCCAATATGTGAGCCAAATTTCATTAAACATTATGCAAAGATACGTCAACCTTCCATATAGCCATTTGGGTAATAATACACAGCAAAAACTAACCTGGATTTGGTAAGCAGTAAGTAACTACATTTGTATGCTTCCAAAATAGCGCTTCACCGTCTTGCTTACTATAAAGCAATTAGGGAAGGCATTATGTAGTGCTTCCCAGAATGCCTTGTTTAAAAAAGTGAATAATGCTTACAATTAAGCAATAAAGAATGCATACCATGAAGCATTAATGTTGTCAACATACAAAAAAAAGCGCTTCTTATTGCCTAAAAAGGCATGAATTTATTGCTTCAAGAAAGACTCGCTTTTCACCTGCTTAAAAAAGACATACCAAGTGGGACATCGCGAACAAAAATCATGCCTTCTTTATTTGCTTTGGAAGCGCTTCGTAATTAAATAATGCCTTTCGGAAGCGCTTCTGGGTAAGCACTATTTTTTGCCGGGTAAGTATTTTGTATGTCCTGGAAACTAAGGCTGCCTCTCATATATAATTAAATATAAAAAACAAAAAATTTTAAATATTTCTGAAAATTTACTACTACTTTTTTGACAATATTATTAATTATTTGGGTATATTTATTTATTCAGTCTATGGAATTAATCGTTTCAGACTGTGTTTAACAATTTAAAATATAAAAATTACAATAAAAGTTTAAATATTACAATAAAAGCAATTTAACTATTTAAGAAAAGAATTATATTACGTTTAATAATGTTAACATTAATTGAAAAATCAAATAAATTGAAGAGATTATTAAAATCAGCACATATTCTTCTAACAGGATCAGCATTGGCATAGTTTTGACGAAATACTTTAAGGTATAGTGGGTTAAAATTTCGGGTTGTACGTTGAGGAACGTTGAGGAACGTTGAACGTTATATCATTTATAAGCTCGGAGGAAACGTCGCCATTAATTAAGTTAGTTAAGAACATTACATTTACTATTCAACTATAGAAAATATCTACAACTTAGCATCAATTGTGCACCTGAAATTTGAGGAAAAAAGAAGGTTTATGCATTCTTTGTGGATTTCAAGGCAGCTTTTGACAAAGTGCCAAGAAAGTTATTGATATATAAATTACATATGCTAGGTTTATCCACAAAAATGCTAAACCTAATTGAAAATATATATGAGAACACAAAATCAGCAGTATGGACTGGTAAAGAAATATCAGAAAGCTTCAACACATATTCTGGTGTACGCCAAGGTTGTCTTCTTTCTCCTTTGTTATTTGCTTTATACCTAAACGATCTTCACACTACTTTAGAAGGAGGTTTAAGAGTAGGAGGAACCAATATACGGTTACTTCTTTACGCAGACGATATAGTTCTGTTGTCAGACAACATGCATACAATGCAGAAAATGATAAATAAATTAGAATCTTATTGTAATGAGTGGAACATGGAGGTAAATTTAGAAAAATCGGCTATGATGATGTTTAGACAAGGTGGTCGGCTTTCAACGCAAGAGAGATGGATTTATAAGGGACAACAAGTAAAAATCGTAAATGAGTTTTGTTACCTAGGTGTAGTGCTCACACCAAGAATGTCATTTGTGAGACATTTAGAACAAAGAAATGTCTTGGCTAAAAACAGTATAAACTCTACTTGGCAAAACTTTCTTGGTAAAACATCAATTTCACTAAAATCAAAGTGGCAGCTTTTCCAAGCTGTTTGTAGATCGGTTCAGTCCTATGGAGCACAAGTTTGGGGATGTTCTCTATTTAACCAGGTCGATATTTTACAAAGGTATTTTATAAAAAGAATATTAAGGTTGCCAGATTTCACGCCAAACTATGCATTATCACTAGAAACAAATGCCGAGGATAACCACTTCTATACTCTTAACTTGCATATGAACTATATATTCAACACAATATTTAAATATAACGAGAACAGATTACCCCATAAACTATCAATTTTGATTTTAAACAAAAGATGCTATTGGGCAAAAGAAATAAACCGGCTGGGAGCAGACTTCAACATCACGTTTGATAATGAAAACATATCGACGCAAGATTGGATTCGGAAAGGAACGATAATTCTACAGGAATTAAAAAATAAAAGTCGTAGTGAAAAGATAGAAGGAGCATTATTCAGTAATACTCGTTTTTATAGATTTCTGAATCACAATATTGGAGAAAACTACATAAAAGAGTTAGAGAATCAAAACAAAGTATCGATTATTGTTAAAACACGATGTGGTATGCTGCCCCTGAACGCTAATAGTTTCAGAAATGAAGACAACAAGATGTGTACTTTATGTAATATGAGAGAAGATGAAACACTACAGCACTTCATTGGAAAATGTCCAATATTAATAGAATTCAGACTCAGGTATTTTGGGAAAACGATCATTGAAGAGAATGAGTTGATTGATATATTAAATGGAAACTTACATGACGGTTGGAATAGAATTTATAATTATGTTACAGGTGCTTTGAAGTATAGAAAATGTTTAATAGATGAATTCAATTATTAAAAATATATGAAAATAAAAATTATGTATGACAGACAACTTTATAGTTATTGTCATTTAAACCCCTTTTTAAAAATTATATTTTGTTTAAGTATTTAAATTTAAATTAATCCAATGCAATGATTTGAGAAAAAACAAAATAAAGATTATTATTATTATTATTATTAAAAACATTACATTTAGCATTGTTCTACGACTTTTCAGGGTAAGCAGATTAATATGTGTTAGTCTAGTTGTATATGATGGAAGATTTGTAACAGTATCACGGTAGAAATCTCGTAAGCAGAATAAAAGAAACTGTTTCTGGACCGACTCAATTTAATCGATGTATATCTGGTATTGAGGATGCCAAATAACAGAGTCATATTCTAAAATTGGTCTAACCAGAGACACGTACAATTGCTTAGTGATGTTATGGTCGGTGAACTCTTTTGCCCATCGCTTTATAAAAGCGAGAGAACCGCGAGCTTTAGTAGTTGTCATTGCAATATGTTGAATAAAATCAAGCTTAATGTCTAACAAAACACCAAGATCCAGGAAAACATCCACTAACTCTAGCTGAAATCCACCAGTTTATTAATCGGTTTTGAACTTAAAGTAGGCTTTTAAAACAAAGTTGGTTGTGGATTTTTTTTTTTGGAAAATCTTAAAAAATTAGCTGTGTAAATTGTTTACTATTGTTTTATGTTAATAAAAATTATAAATATACTTAAAGTGTATAAAACACTAAACATAAATGTTTTAAAGCTTTTATAAAAAAAAAGTTAAAATTAGGTTCAAGGACATATTAACGGTGGGCGTGTCCTTACTTGGAATTTAATAAAAATAAACATACTTATTTTAAATGAAATATTTATTAAAATAGGTTTATATTTTCTTAACATTCAAACCATTTTGTTTAGATTTTATGGAATTTTTTAGTTCAAGGACATTTTGGAACTTGCCGTATCCGTGTTCGAAAATATACAAAATTTTACACATACAATTATATCTGCATATCTAAGAAATATACACGTTTTTGTTAGATTTTAATAATTTTTGTAGCTTTTATTGCATTTTTAGCTTTCAGGATACATGACTGACTGGTAAGCGGGTTCTTGTTGCGATGTTGACAACTTGCTGCGATTTTGGAGAAATATTGTATATTCATATGTTTGAACAATATATACTTGCGTACCAAATTTCACTTACATACGACAACTTCTAATATTTTTAGTCACTCCCTATATGATTGATGACACTGTGCGACACAAATTCAAAATGAGATATTTCGAAAACAAAGAAAAAAACACATTACTAAAAATTTGCATATCGATTAAAAAAATTACAATCTATCGTTTTAAAATTAAAAAATTTCAGACAAAGTTCTGAAATTTTTAATGTTACCAGTCGATAACCCATACTAAAGTCTATCGATAACTAGTTATTTCAAAATTGTTCAATGTTCCAGTTAAGCACTGTAAATTTAAATATAAATATACTTTTCCTCAAAAATGGTTACTTTGTGGAAGTTTTACCCCGCCTACTTCGCCCACTTATTTGAAAAATTAAAAAAGTTGTTCCATGGAGTCATTATATTGTCCAGGACAACACTTACTGTAAGCTTCAAGTAAATCCGCCAAACTTTTTTCTGAAGTGGGAGAGTTCAGAAATAAAGTGTCATATGGGAAATAAGTTTCTATGTAATAGATATTTTACGTATAACATGAAAATACAATCAAGTTATATGGAACATACATGTGTGTGTGTGTGTTAAGGGAAACACAAAAAATGTTAGTTATTTTTTTTTTAAGTTGTAGTTTTTCTCTTTTACATCTAACGTTAAATTTATCACTAACAGACGTAGTTGTAAAGTAAAACATGATATGACGGTGTATTCTACTCGTATATACGTTGTTGTTGTTGCTTTTATAACTATACATCGTAGTTTGTTGCAGTTGTAAATACTGCATATCATGTCGTATTAACAAGGTTGAATGCCAAATAATACATACATCTATATTTTCCTACACACACTTACAATTGAAGGTATCCTACGATATTAGTTTGTAATGTCGACATACACGACGGATACAATATAAAAAAACGTGTCGTTGTCTTGCATAGACACGCTTAGTTAAAGATTATGAAATCGTTTCAAATCGTATTGGAGTTTTTTTTCTGTTTTTCTGTACAACTCTCTTCAAGCAATTTGTTTGATATGCTTATAGTTTTCAAAAAGAGATTTTAAACTTATAACTTTATACGGAAAGATATCAACAGTATTTATTGGCTTAAGTGTAGATACAAATATTTTAGAATTTTGTTTAAACTTTTATTAAAATAATTAAAAATGGAACTGCTTTAAGCTCATTTTAAAGAGAAATTGGGGAAAAGTGTTATATCTATTTTGTTTGTTTTTAAGTTTTGCGTCCAAAAAGTTGAAAAATTTTATATTAGGAAGAAAAAATTACTAGATATTGCTTTATTTGGCAACTAAGCCTAAATGAAAATATTTAAAAATGATGGGTATAAAACAATTTTTTTCAATATATCGTAATTTTTTAGAGCTTCTTTAAACGCTTTTCATAGCCTTACCAGTACTAAAAATGGAAATTGTTTTTACTTTATTTTTAGTCCTAAGCACCATAAATCATCTTCAACATTTCAATTGCGAAAGCTCACAGTGGGTCTATATGAAAGCACACAGTGGGTCTATATGATTTTGGAATCAAAAAACCTTTAAAAACATATGCCATCGTCCAAACCAAAGCGAGTTTATCTAATTTTGTAACATTTTGTATTATTTATAAAAATGTAATTAAATTTTTAAAACGCTATATCAATAGAAAATTAAAAAGGAAGTAATTCAAATAAAATGTTTAGATGTTTTTCTATCGATTCACACAGTTTTCGTTTTAGAGAAAATATTTTTTTAATATTATCCATCTCAAGTATTCAAAACAAATTCAAAAAGGTGTTAGTTAGGAACACATTGCTTATACGAAATATTGTTCCTAAATATAGAGCAAAACTAACATAGTGTTCACACTAGATATTAACTTTAATATTTTTCTGTCAGCAAACTTCAAATTCAATCGCAGAGAATTTGTATTACGTGTGGACCACACATTACAGTTACTGTTAGTATTACATCTGATATCAAAATAGTGTTGTTATGATAAATCTCTAAACAACAATATCATGATATGAGCTGTCAAAATACACACACACATACATAAAAGATTGTAAACTAAAAAATAAATAAAAGTTAAACGTCTAAAATTATAAAAATTACAAGAAGAAAAAGTGTATTAAAAATTGTTTAATTGTTATAAATATATTTAGTTATTTTTTAATCGCATAGTTGAAAATTGAATGAATGAACGCATGTCTTTATTCAACTAAAAATAAAAAATTATGAGAAGACATGATATAAATATGAATACGTGTTCTCCACCCTAAACATAGATAATTTAATTTCGTTATTCTATTGGCGTCCTCGCACATATTATACCCAACTTAATATCTAATGTGGACTCCGTGCAATGGTTTATGCTCCATATTTGCGATGAACTACACTCTAAAAAAACATGTAAATTTACTCATATAAAGTTAGTAAAATGTTGTGTAAAATAACATAACATTAGTAAATATACACACAAAATGCTTAAATAAATAATTATGTCTGCAAAAATACACACAAATGATAGTAATCTGCATGTTGAGAAATACGTTTTTAGATTTATTAACATTTTTTATCCACAAGTAGTGAATTTTGATTGTCAAATTTTAAAATAACAAAAGAAAAGTAATTGAAAAAATAAAATTTTTTTTTTGTAATTTGAAATCAACCAACATTCTTTAGATTTTTTCATAATTATAATTGTTGAATGCATTAAATCTAAGCTAAACACAAATAAAAACTATTCTAATACTAAACTCATGCGGTAAATTCAGCAAAAACAAATCTTTAGCCGCTGAAGTACACACATGGTGTGTGCATTTAAATATTTCCATTGTCAACATAAGATTTTAGTGTACTATTTTATTAAATTTATAAAAATAAATAAATTTTAAATAAAAGTTATATTTTATAACTAGCAGAGACCGAAAACTACTAAAAAGTTTATTACGCATATTTTGAGTAAATTTACACATATTATGTGTAATGAACACATTTTTGTACACATTTTGTGTGTACCAATTTCCACACATGGCTTTAATTTTCCCCACTTATAGTAGGAGTACAGTTTCTTACTACAAGTTGGGTAAAACTCAACAGAAATTAATTGGAGTGTATATTAGGGTGTCCCTTAAAAAAAATCTGTCCTTACACCCACTAGTTTTATAACAAATGGTTCCAAATTGAAGAAATCGATTTTTTTTTCCTTCGAAAACGTTAGCGCATGCAGGAAGTCGGCCAAAAATTGCCCATTTTAATAAAAAAAATTAAAAATTTATTAAAAATTTAAAAAATTCGAACTTTTGAAAAAAAATAATTTTTTCACTTATTCATTTAATATACTCAAAACTATTCAGATACAGAGAACGAAGCCGATCGGCTAATAGCCGCGGCTAAGCCGCCGACGATCACTTTTCAGGTACGCGAGCCGCCGACCTGAACGGCTAATTTCGGCTACAAAATATTAGCCGACAATATCAGCTTAGCCGATATTTTTTTATCTAAATTCATTTCAACTAAAAAATCATATTATTTTAAGAATCATCCGCCTTCATTCGGCTTTTAGTACCCACCAATCTGGCAACCATAGGTTTTTCATTATGACTTTTCTAGCGTTTGCAAAATGTGCCGTTATATTGCGCTTCACTAGAAAAAGAAAAATTAAATTTTTCAAATCTTACAATGGCTCAAAAAAATATAAAAAACTTTTTTCATACTACACAAGCTAATCCCACAATTTCATCTGATTCTGATTCTAACTCAGATGCTTCTACTGATGTAAATACATTTATTTCAAAATCTGCCGATATAGCATATTATAAAGACTTGTTTAAAAGAAAAGATGATATAAAAAAAAAATGGCAAAGGTTCAAGTAAAACTAACTGGTTTATCGGAATGTTGGAAGTATTTTGGTAGTCTATACATAAAAGATAGACACATATTGGAAAACATGAAATTTTGTAAAATTTACTTAGATTACAAATAAATAAGTGAATTAAATTATAATACATTTTTCAACCATCGCAAAGTGGGGTGGGCCTAGTATTTTGCGGCATCAACTAAACCGCTAAGTTTTTATACAAGTTATGCACATGGTTGAAAAGAGGATTACTTGTAGATATCAGAAACGTGAAAAAACATATTTGCGTAGTGCAAATATTTTTCGCAAATCGCAAAAAACCGAGTTCGTATACTCAACCGCTAAGTTTTTTAATAAGTTCTGCACATGGTTGAAAAGAGAATCACTTATAGATATCAGAACCGTGGAAAAATGTATTTGCGTAGTGCAAAGTTTTTTCGCAAATCGCAAAAAACCAAATTCGCATACTTAACCGCTATGTTTTTATATAAGTTTTGCACATGGTTGAAAAGAGAATTACTTGTAGATATCAGAAACGTGAAAAAAAATATTTGCGTAGTGCTAATATTTTTCTCAAATCACGAAAAACCAAATTTGCATACTCAAGTACTTAGTTTTATTTTTAAGATATTCACATCGTTCAAAAGAGTATCACTTTTAGATATCAGAGACGCGAAAAATATATTTGAGTGTTGCAAATATTTTTAGCTAATCGCAAAAAAAAAATTATCATTATGGCCCGCTTAGTTTTAATGGCTGAAAAGGGGATTATAGATACTTATAGATACTTATCGTCAGAAAAATAAAAATATCTAACACAGCTCAAAAAAAAATAAATTGGCAATATCTTTTGCAAAAATCAAAATTTTGCAAAACTGTTCAAATTGTTTTTTTTTTTTGTTTACAATTCTTAACCGAAAAATTTATTTTTTTGCATGCTTTCTTGTTCATCAAAAGGAAAAGTTACATTTAATAAAACACTTTCGTAGAAAATTCGTTATAACTTTTTACGGTGAACAGATCTAACAAAATATTTTTTTTCGTAAGGATAGAGTACAAAATATGGAAAATTTTACCTAAAAAAAATTCGAAATTTAGGCGCAGAAGTTTGAAAATTTTTTGATGTTATTAAATAAATCGCGAAATTTTTCGCGTGGTACATTGCAAATCAAAATTCAGTATAAATTTAACAAATGACACTTATTCTTATTATCCATGCAAAATTTCAGACAGATCGGGTCATTAGATCGGCAGAAAAATAAAAATATCTAACACAACTCAAAAAAAGTAAATTGGCAATATCTTTTGGAAAAATCAGAAATTTTACAAAAAAATATTCGAGCAAAGTTGAAAATCGAACAAGTTTGTTCTACAGAGCACGCCAGAGCACGGCGGGCATATTAAATTCGTAATCTAGATAGTATTAGCTTTCATATGCATACGGTTTTAGGGTCTCCCTCCCCTGCGTTCAAAATATAGTGCTATTGAAACATTAAGTTTCTCTTAATTTTTATTAAAAAACTAATCTCGTCTATGTGCTACCAGCATCTTTTTTTACAAATGTATTAACATGAAAAATTAATGATTTTGTATTACTACTAATGATTTATTACTTAAAGGTAGTGACCTAAGTGGTTAAACACGCACAACACTGGCTTAGTACCTCTTTTTAATATGAATCATTTTTGGAAACAAAACTTTGACTTTGGCAGCTTGCCATCGTACCAATAATTAGAATATCTCAAAAAACTAAACGGAACTAGTTTCGGCAAGGTCTTATCTATTAGATTTGCCAATTAGTTTGAAAAAATTCGAAGATTTAAAATCGGACTTTTTGCCGGAGATCCCCTTAGGCTGCCCCAACGTGCATCGGCTTAGTCGATTTTTCGTCGCCGCCGAGTTTTTTTTTCGTATAGTCGCCGCCGCCGAAAATTGTTGGGCTTTAGTCGACTTTCAGCCGCCGTCTAATCTATTTTTGATTAGCCGCCGCCGGCGACAATTTAATGCCGGCTTCGTTCTCTGTTCAGATATGCATTTCTGATTTCGTCGGATACATTGACCCACTTTAGCCTGGCATTCAAAATGATCTACGAATTAGATAAAAAACCAAAAACGTCTTTTTTAAAATTAATTTTAAAGATTTTTTAAAATGCATAATTTGGAGATATCTATTTGCTATGTTTATAATACATATATTAATTGTTATTAAAAAAAAAAATTGCAAAAATTATAACCCGAGTTTATGTTTGGAGCAACTCTTTTAAAGAACATTTTTTGCTTATTTTGTCAAAACTTGAAAAAAATTTAATGATTTTATTGAAGTTTGCATAATTTTCTTATTTTTTTTTATTTTATTTATTAATAATCATATAATTACAAATTATATCATATTACCCTAAAAAAGTACTAGCCACTATGGCTTTCGGCTCGTTGTAGCGAAAACAGACCAATGCCTCTGGTGGGAATCGAACCCATGACCACAGTACTGATAAGCTAACACGCTACCAAAAAGCCTACCGGGGCGCATGATCTTCTTAAAAATGTCACTAAAATTTGATTAGACAAAAATTATGTTTACTAATTTACAAATAAATGTATGTTTATTTTTTACTAAATATGTGGTTTATTTTTACTACAATTGTGGTTAATTTTTTTTAACAGTGAAAAACAAATAACAATGTACGTTGAATTTATTGAAATGTAAGTCGTCTTTTTTTCAAGTTAAATTTCATTTGTTTTTAACTACATTTCCCGTGCTCTTTACCTGCTTAGTGTTTTTTTTTTAATGCGCAGTTTAGACTTTTGAGCAATAGTGAAGCAGGATTAGAGGTCGCTGAATCTAAATTCTAAGTCAGATTTTAAAAATATATTAAGGCAAATCCAATAAAGCTGAATTAACATTTTTAATTTATTATATCTGATTAATACAATTAATGCAAAAAATAAAAAAAAAATGGTAACAACTTTTTGTTGTGTCATAAGGAAGCCGAAGCTTAAATTTTCGATACACATAAAGTCGAGTGAAAATTTATGAAACACTTGAAAAAAGACAGATTGCGACCTTTTAACTATTATAATTATACTTAAAATGACCTGTCAATTACTTGATAACTAACTTTATACAAATCTGTCTACACAATTAATAAACTTTATTTGATGTAATGACGTAATTTCTTAACTTAATGTAAAAGTAATAAAAAAGTAATTCTGGTTAAACATCGAATCTTTATAATGTTCTTAACCCTTTTGACACCGAAGTTGCTGATCAGCAAAATCACTGTTTGTGGTCTTTTAGAACAATCAATGATTGATATATTTCTTTTGTTTTAGTAGTTGCTTACAAGTTCATGTTTTTAGTAGTGAAATCAAAAAAAAAAAATAAATCGTAAAATGAACAAAATAAAGAACTATTTAAATTTTATGTAGAGTTTAGTTTAAAAAAATAATGTTTTTAAAATATCTTAACCTTTTAAAAATTAAAAACTTAGGTCCAAATAACTGCCCTATGGGGTGCTGGAAATCCATAAAACTAACACAAAATATTTATTTACCATAGAACAATGTGTCCACAAAGTTTGAGCGAAAAGTTTCCAGCTATTAAAAGTTGGGGCCGAAAGGGTTAAAATACTACCATAATGATAATAGTATTTGTAATGACAAAATTTTAAACTGTATTAAATGGGCGAACTGGAATGAAAAAATCTTGAAAACTTTGCCATTAAAATTTTATAACTTCAGACAATGGTGAACAATTTTTATGACATTTAAACGAGATTATTATGACAAACACAAAGACATTAGTGGCACAATACAAACAAACCAACTTACACTCAAAAAAATAAGTTAGTAGAAAAGTTAGTAAAACGTCTTGTAAATCAAGTATACTATTTTTCAGCATATTTTTTGCTAAAATTGTGTTTTCACATAAAATTTTAGTTATCCTTAATCAACAGTTAACTGTTTTGAACTAATGTTTTACTAATATTTTACTACTATTTTACTAATTTATTTTGCTAAAAAGTTTGTGCTTATAAGCTTATTAATAGTGTGCACGGCAAACATATTGAAAGATATACGCAGAATAAAGTAGATGTCGCGGCATGTCAAGATGTAATAGCGACGAGGAAAATGATAATAAAAAGTACAACTCTTACAAGATATATAAAAATGAACCATGGAAGATTTTTGTCTCTGTGTGTATATATATAAATTGTATAACTTAAATTTTGTGTTGTCCCCGGCTTGTCAAAAGTAATTGTCTATTCATTAAATAAAAGACAAAATAAAATATTTAAATTTAATTAAGATTAAATGTGTATTTGTAAACTAAATATTTATAGTGATTATTAGGGACAGGAACTGCATGCACTAAAAAAGTGTTTTAAAACGCCTATAATATGCATGGAAAATCTTAAAAAATGCACTTAAAATTGAAAAAATATAAAGTTATTTTGAAAAATAACAAAAAAACGTTGTGCGCCCCGTTAGGCTAGTTGGTAGCGTGCTGGCTTAACAGTGCGGGGGTCGTGGGTTCGATTCCCACCAGAGGCACTGGTCTATTTTCGCTACAACGCGCCGAAAATTATGGTAGCTCGGTTAGGGGAATAGTATATAATTTGTAATTATATGATTATTAATTAATAAAATAAGAAAATAAAAAAACGTGAAAAGAGAGGCAATTTAAATAAATATTCTTCATATTTTTAAGTAATTATAATTAATTTTTAAAGTCAGTTTGTATTGTTTAATATATTATCTTCATACGTTTTGCGCAAGTAACACAGCATTTTAGTTATTTATTCTAAAAATACTCATTTAAAAAATCACAACATTGTTTTCTCTTAATCCCAACTTGCATTTGAAATTTAAGAGAACACTTAATAGCGCTTAAGCAGACTCGATATTTTTTAGTCTTTATGCTCGTAAGTGATATATACAATAAAACTAAAAGTGATTGTTTTACAAAAAACTAAGAAAAACTATATAAAAATGTGCATTTGAAGCAAAAGAAGTAAAAATATGCTGTACAAATAAATTGTCCGCCAAATAACTTTTTTTTTTTGAACTCCTGAACCAATTGGACTTTAAATGGCGTCACACCAAGGTCTTTATGCAAAATTTGTCTCAATGATGTTTCCGAAATGTTCAATTGTTGAGAACGACGGTGAATTGATGTTGATGGCGCTTCACTCACACTTTCCGCCGCAGCAGCAATTTTCTCGGGTATGCGCACTGTTTTTGGCTTTTCACGCTTTGGTTTATCAATGAGGATGCCAGTTTTTTCACTTTTTTCACAAGATAACGACCATAGGGACCATATTCGTTCAGCGGAAGGATAAAACTAATTATCTGTCAAATCAGACATGTATCTGTCAAATCAGACATGTGCCATTCACGAAATAAGCACTAGTTGAAAAAAAAACGTTAGATGGCGGACCCTTTATTTATTTAAGGCAAAATAAATAAAAATATGGATTTAAAGCAAAAAAAATATGCATTTATAGCAAAATATGCAAAATTATTCACTAACAAATCGATGCCATTTCAAAGCACATTTTTGGATTCGCAAAGATATTTAGTTTTTTCTGTTCTCAGACTAAGGGGAAAAATATGCATTTTCATGAACATTCGAGCCCTGGTGATTATTAATGTAGTGTGGTCAAATTGCAAACACATATACCTTCAGGTAGACAGACTAAAGCGAAAGACAAGGACACACATCTTCGGTAATTTTTTATGTTTCCTTTTGCTTATTGCAAAAAAGGGTTGTATGTGTCATATTTTGTTATTTTTTGTTTCGTTTATAGAATTACTGCATTTGGCTTAAATTAAAAGATGCCAAGTAGATGAGAGATAATTTTGTTTATGTTATATATTTTTTAAAGAATAGCAAACAAATTTTTAAGACTTTCTGCAAAAAATTAACGAAAATATAATTTTTGTACAGATTTTTTGAGTTTTTTTCAGTCTACTAACACTAAAATAAATAAATTTTACTAACTTTGTGCAAGGATTTTTTAATTTTTAATTAACTAAATGCTATCAAACCTTTTGCTGAATCTACTAATTTTGTTGCAAAAAAATCAGCTTGCTGATTTTCAGTAAAAGATTTTGCTGACATTAGCATTTTTTTTGACTAAAATTTTGCTTATTCAGCTAAATTTTTTACTGACTTTACTAACTTTTTTTTTGAGTGTATATATACAAACAAATACTACTGCAACTATATTTAACGACAATTTTAATAGTATCTACTTATAAGTGGGTGTATAGAAAATCAAATCAATGCCGAAACAGTTTTTGTAATAAAGCAGTTAGACTGGCGAAGAATTTTGTTACATATTGAAACAATTAAGAAATATTTATATTTGAGCATTTCCATATAATAATAATAACCACCAGTTTTTTGATGGTCTCCGATATTGTTCAAATTTGTTGAGATTGGTAGTTGAAGAATATTTTTAAAACGCTTTTTATTTTGAAAACTACGACAACCCTTAGGCTTATAAATATTGCAAAATTATGGTGACGGGGGGGGGGGGGGGGGGGGGGGGGGGGGGACATCCTCAGACGGACCTAACTTTTGTTGTGTGAATGATATTATTATTTTTGCATAGTAATAGTGAAAGTTCAAAACTTTTATAAAAATAACTTTCCAAAAGTACTTTAAATATTTTTTTTAAATAAAAAAATCAAAATAATTTTTTGAAAAAAATCCACTTTTATGTAGCGAACGGTTTGTCCAGTGAGGTTTCCGGCTACAGAACACGAGACTACTCAGCAGGTCCCAACCCTCTCACTGGGGCGAACGCACACAAAAAAAAAACTAAAACAACAAAACTCACAAAAAAACTAAACTACAAACCATCAGAAAACATACCACACGAAGATCCAGAGACGGATGTTAGTCTCCCTTTTGCCATCCCAACCATGGTCATATGATGTACAGTCTAAATCTTATGCAAACAGCTAAATACGTTTTCTACACAACCTGAATTTCAGATTGGAATCTTTAAAATTTGTTGAGATATCTAGAAAAATGATTTTGCTAAGAAGTAAAAAAAATATTTTTCCAGGCACATACTCAACATTTACAGATATCTCAGAAACTAGTAGAGATTCCACTTTGAAATTTTCTGTGTGTTTAGAACACGTGTTTAAAAAAGTATATAAAAGATTTTGAATGAGGTTTTTTTCAAAAATAATTTTGAATATTTTTAATAAAAAAAAATTATTTTTAAAAAATGTTTTGACAATTATTTTTACACAAATTCAGAACCCCAAAATTTTCAGCAATCCTATTCCTAATCTTGAGATTTTTTGAAGCTTTAGTCGATCGCTTAAAGCTTCAAATCGCTTTAGAAATATGTGTTCACTGCCAAACATACTCACCAAATTTTATTAAATCGGCTACCATCGAAACAAGAGTATTTGAAATAAAATTGAAATTCATATTTATTAAAATTGGCTAAATATTTTTGGCGAAGTTTATTTTAGCTACAGTCTAAACGCTTTATAATATACCGAAGAGTTACTTAAAATTTCATTTAATTTACTTTTTCCATACATAACTATACAAATAATATTCTTAAAACACAAAACTAAAAATAATATAAAAGCTGCTTTAGTTTTCTAATACTTTTTTTCTTCTTATAATTTTATAGAGACTGTGTAATAGAAAGAGGATTGTAAAGAATATAAAGCTGCTTTTGTAAATTAAAATGTTTAAAGTTATTAAATTGTTGCCATTTAATTGTAAAGACAAGTGGAATTATTAAATGAGACTTTATGTCAATTTTCATATACAAAAAAAAAAACGAAGTAGAAAATGAAAAAGAGACTAAAGAATGAGTAAGTGTATAAATGAAAAGGACTTAAAATAGAAGAAACTAAAGGAATATTAAAATATTATAAACGCTATACACAAATGCATACTTACGCACACATACATACGCACGTACACGCTTAGCATAGTCAAATGAAAATTCCTGGAAAATAGAAAAAGAGGATGATGATAAATGAAAAAATAACTGAAAAGGGTACTTTATATAAAACAATCTTTAGATTTTGTTTTTTGGAAATTTATAAATAATAAAACGATACACAGTGGTTTAAAAAAGGTAAAATTTGACATGGCTAACTTTAGGTTCAAATACACCGATTTAGCACTTTGGCTTCCATTCAAATTGAAAAAGAAATGTTAACGTAAAAAGAAATTTGTAACTAAAAATTACACTACTTTTTTAATAAACCTACCCATGCAGAAAAATACAATCGGCACAGTGTTGACAAATAGTCGACAATGGTCGGTTATGCGTCGGCAGAGCAAGGGATTAATGACTATGGGTTAAGCGAACTTGCCACCGTTGGCATTACGTTGGTAATTTAAAAAAAATTGTTACTTTTAAAATAGCTTAAATTTAATAAATTAAAAAAAAAGCAAAAGTTCGGTCTTAGTTTTATACATCAAATTTAAATGTGTGAAATGTAATAAAAAAATGTACTAAAAAATGCTTGTAATATTGGTAAAAACAATACTGGCAAAGAACAATACTGTCAAAATAAAATATTGGTTTCCTATTATAGTATTAGTTGTACCAATTTTGAATCCTGATATAAAATAAAAAAAAAACGTTTGTTTCTTTCTCCGTAGTATTATCAGAACTGTTTATTAAAATGAATTGTTTCTCTATTTATACTATTTATGCTCTACATAATAAATGTGTTATCCTGATAAACAAACACAGGTAGATAATTGTTTATCAGTGCTGTTGTTTTTCCCTAACACATAATTAGATCTTTATTATGTTTCATAAGAAAGGTACTAAAAGATTACAATACTAATCATGGGTTTTTCTCTTATGTGATAACACTTAAAAATATATCTGGTTATTATTATTAATCGTGGGTTTTTTCCTTATGCGATAAGACTTAAAAATACATACCTAGGACAGTTTGTCAGAATACTTAATATAATTATTCAAAAGGGAGTTTTTGCTCGTTCTTAGAGTGAGTTGATATAACACCCCCAGACGAAGATGCTTGCCCGGTTCCCAAAGGGATTGAGGGTAAGTTAATAGTAACTCCATTTTGCCTAATATTCCTATCTCGGATTTTGATATAAATGTAGATACAAATTATGATAATTGTGATTATTACAATAGTAGAGATAGATATATTTTGTTAGTTTTCTCATAGATTATATTATCTTTCATTAAGTAGTTTCTATTGACTAAGATTAATTGTTTTTTGTTAAAATTAGGTATTGGTTGTATAACAATCTCCTTATAGTTGTCTTGATTCATGTTAGGTACCTTAATTATAAAAATAATGTTTTTATTTTGGGTCGCAACATCTAATTCGATGTTTTCCATTTTTTCCAATGTAATGTTAAAGTCATTAATTTCCTGATCTGTTAGAATGTCCCTGTTTAGTGTTCGCAATTTTGAAGCCAATGTTTTAATGTAAGTTAAATAATCTTCAGTTTTGGATATGTATTTTCGAGTAATTTTGAATTAAGGATATCTCTCCTATTTGGATGATAGTGAATCCATTTAAGATCGGCTGTTAATAGCTTTTGTGCTACAGCTAGGTTGATCATCAATAGGATCGATAAGGACTTCCAAAGATCTGGAAATATATTTCTTTTGTTTAATGAATTGATCCTTATGAAATTCTTGATTATTATTGGTGTATTTTTTATTGTCTGCTTTCTTTACGTTAACTTTCTTTACTTTCTGATCTAGTTTGTTCTTGTATGTCTTCACATAGTTAGAGTTTATCTTTTTATCCACTCTATCTCTGTTTCTATATTCGCATATTTTCCTTTTCTTATCCTCCATTCTTTTAAATATCTCCTGAAGGTTTATTTTATTAGAAAAATGTAAATCTATAGGTTTTTTACCTGTAGTGAGGTGAAGTAAATTATTATAATTGCTTAGGGCTTGTACTGGTAAATCTATATTTAGATTAATATCATTTTCTATTTCTCTAATTTTTAATATTCGTATTTGTTCATTCATTGATCCATGAAACCTTTCTATATCAGAATTACCTGTGTGTCGATTAGGTGTTGTGAAGTGATATTGAATATTTTGTTTTTCCAAAAAATCAGTAAATAGTGGTGATCTAAATCCCTTTTCGTTATCTAGGATAAGTTTTTTGGGTTTCTTCATTAAAATAAATAATTTCAGGTAGGCTTTGATAAGTGTAAGAGTTGATCTGTCGGGTATCTCTTCGATCATTGCGTATTTTGTGAATTTGTCTATCATAGTGACATACATTTGTTGGTTGTTTATGAAATATATATCCGAATGATAAATTTGAAAAGGTTCTGTTGGGGTTTCCGTGTTTTCAAAGGGTAGTTTAATAGGGTTTCGTTCGTGCTTAAAGTTACAAATATGACAGTTATTAATGAATTTAGTAATTTCCTTTTTCAGATTCGGATAGTAATAAATTTTCTTTAATTCCTCATGAGTTTTAGTTATACCTGGGTGATTATTATCAAGTCTATGATGTTTTGCTATTATTTCTATTATCTCCTCGTAACTTTTTTCCGTTACATTTTCGTAAGATACAAACACATCAGTCTCCATAATGTTATTTAGATTAGATTTTCTTTCTTTATATTTATCTTGAAGTGTTATTAAGTCTTCGGTATTGTTACAACGAAGAACTAGTAATTTGTAGACTGTAATCTGGTCTAATATTTGCTCTATTAGTTCAGGATTTAAGTTTTCATAATTGTATGTAGTTCTTTTGTTTGAGAATACTATTTCCTTTTCAATATTATTTTCTGTCCCCTTTTAAGGACAATTTGGTTAGAAAAACTTTGGAAAGATTTCTCGGTCGTTTTGAATAAGTCCATACTATCCTCTTCGGCAGAATGTATGGTTTGGTTATCATCATCAGGGATAATGGGAATATTGTCTAACATCGTTATTCTGTGGGGTTCTTCCAATTTTCTTCTTGGCCTAGATTCCTCTGTTAAATCTTCTCTATTGTGTATATCTCTTAAATGTTTATTCAGTGAGCTAATTGTGGCATATTTTCTATTACAAAGAGAGCATATATTCTCACCTAATCTGATTGTCTTTTCTTTCACCCTCCTATTGACGTTAGTTTCTCTAATCCTTGAAAGTGCGTCAGCCACCTTATTCTCCTTTCCTTGTACATGGGATACATTAAATTCATATTCATTGAGTTTGATTTTCCATCTGATAAGTTTAGAATTAGGTTCTTTAAGACTGGCTAACCATATGAGTGGTTTGTGATCTGTTTGGAGATCGAACTTTCTTCCATATAGGTAATGTCTAAATTGTTTTACGGCCCATACTATGGCTAGTAATTCTTTTTCTATAGTTGAATAGTTGCATTCATGTTTATTTAATGTCCTAGATGCAAATGCTAAGGGTCCGTTTTTTGAGATAAAACCGCGCCTAATGCATAATTACTTGCATCTGTAGTTAAAATAAAATTTTCATTAAAGTCGGGGTATTTCAGAACCATGTTTGACATTAATATGTTTTTCAATTTTTCGAAAGCTTCTTTATAGTCCTTATCATTTACATTGATAATTGAATCCTTTTTGAGGCGGATTGTTAAAGGCTTAGCTATCTTCGCATAATCAGGTATAAACTTACGGTAATAACCACTGAGTCCGAGGAAACTTTGTATCTCCTTAATGGTTTTCGGAATAGTTTGACGTTTTTATGCCGTCTATTTTATGTGGATTAGGGCTTATGCCATCCTTTGTGACAATGTGTCCTAAAAATTCGGTTTCTTTTTTTAAGAAATCTGATTTGTTTAAAGATACTTTGAGGTTTGCTTTCCTCAAGGTTTCAAATATTTTTTCCAAATTATTAATGTGTTCCTGTAGTGAAGTTGAGAAGACCAGAATGTCATCCATGTACACGACGCAGATCCTATTTATATGTTCCCTTAAAACGTTGTTCATCATTCTCTGGAACGTCGCCGGAGCATTTTTCAGTCCAAAAGGCATTCTTACAAATTCAAAATGTCCGTTGTGAGTTGTAAAAGCAGTTTTCTCTCTATCCTTCGGTTCTACTTCTATTTGATAAAATCCTTTAGTTAGATCTAAAGTTGAGAAATAATTTGCCCGTCCTAGTTTATCTAAGACGTCATCAATTCTAGGAATAGGATATTTATCTTCTCTAGTGACTTGGTTTAATTTGCGGTAATCAATGACAATGCGCCACTCTTTGTTACCTTCTTTGTCCTCTTTTTTAGGAACAATCCTTATAGGAGCATTATATGGGGAATTACTATGTTTAATGATGCCTTGTTCTAGCATTTCATTCATTTGTTTTTCCACTTCTTCAGTGTGGGTAACAGGATATCTATAGGTTTTGCTATAGATTGGTCCGGAAAGTCCAGTATCAATTTTGTGTTTAATCTCATTAGTAAAGGTCAAATCGTCACCTTTGTGATGAAAAACGTCTCCGTGATTCTGAACCAAAATTCTTATCGCCTTTGATTCCTCTGAATTAAGATGGTCTAAGCGTAATAGGTCATTAGTACCTAAATATTCGATATTGAATAGTTCTGGTAGTTGATTTAAAATTTTTGGGAGTATTTCCTCTGAATCTCCTTCATAATACAATGGGAAAGTTTTTCCGTTGATTTTAATCTGTTTTGTCTCGTAATTAATTATGGAGTTATTTTGTTCTAACGTTGGATGTCCTAAAAGACCGTTAAAAAATTCATGGAATTTATAGAGTCCAAAAGTAGTGTCCGAATTTAAAGGGATTTGAATAGTATTTTGGGAATTGTGCCTTCATGGGTAATATGAAAATTTCCTGAAGCGGTTTTAATGTGAAGGGGGTTATTTAATTTTTAATGAACTTAGGCGGACATTGGTCTAAATTGAGAAAATTTTCACTAGATCCTGTGTCAATTAGTACTCTAAGAGTTCTTGTCTGTCCTCTAAGTAAGATATAGGGAAGTCCACGTCGTTTGGGTTGTCCCCCAGAGAGGCTGGTACATCCTGATTCATAGGTTTCTACGTTTTTGTATTGGTCAACATTATTTTTATAATTTGTACACTTACAATTACATTCCATTCTTGGGGTTTGATGATGATTTTGTCTTCTAGTTTGGGCTGTGGTTGTGTCCATTGGTTCTGGTAGTGGTTGTTGAACATAATGTTGTTGTTGTTGTTGGTGAAACCTTTGTTGCCAATTAGGGTTATTACCTCTATGTTGTTGGTTATGCTGAGGGTTATATATCTTTGGTGCCCAATTTCTGTTGAGCTGTTGGTTTGAGTTGCTCTTGGGTTGTCCTTTTTGTTGTTGATTATTTTGGTGATTGTTCATTGTTATAGGTTTTCTTTTTTCCTCTGTTAGAAATCCTGATTGGGATAATTCATGGATGGCTTCTTCCATTGTTTTCGGTTTTAAAGCACATAATACCGTCCTCATGTGTACTGGCAATCTTGTCATAAAGATTTTTAAAGCTGTTTGGATATTTCTTGGAACATCTTGAAGGTTTCCTTCTTGTCTGGACTTTTGATTCAGTATTGCTAACTTATGTAATATGAAGTTGTAATATTCGAGGGCATTACCTCGATATTGTGCTGCTCTCAGTTCTTCGTACAATTGATCGGAAGTTTGAAATCCTCCGAAATTAGTTTCTAGCATTGCTTTTATTTCTGTCCAGCTGTTTAAATGTGTATTTATTTCCATTGCTCTTCTAGCTTTTCCAGTTAGTTTTGACTTGATGATGTTTATGCACATTCTTTGAGCTTGTGCGTTATAGGCCAATAGTGTGGGTAAAATATCATCGACGTTGGTACAAAAGGTTGACAAATCTTCTTTTCTACCATCAAATCCTTGTAGTTTTTCCAAATAGTTTAGTGGATTGATGTCAAGCGCTCGTAATTGTCCTCCAGCTGCTGCTGCTGCTGCTAAGTTAGGATTTCCTGCGTTGACTGCCATAATTCGTTATAGATTTTATTTTCAATAAATCTTTTTTACGAATTTTATACCTTTGTTAATTTAAGCTTAACAAGTATTTTGCTACTATTATTTTCACTAATAGATTTTTATTCACCGTTAGCAATTGATATCCTTAATATTCGTTTAAGGATGTAAGTATACCGTAGGTTCTTATTTGCAGGGATAACAAAATTATTTTTGTTATCCTACCGACTGCGCCAATTTTGAATCCTGATATAAAATAAAAAAAAAAACGTTTGTTTCTTTCTCCGTAGTATTATCAGAACTGTTTATTAAAATGAATTGTTTCTCTATTTATACTATTTATGCTCTACATAATAAATGTGTTATCCTGATAAACAAACACAGGTAGATAATTGTTTATCAGTGCTGTTGTTTTTCCCTAACACATAATTAGATCTTTATTATGTTTCATAAGAAAGGTACTAAAAGATTACAATACTAATCATGGGTTTTTCTCTTATGTGATAACACTTAAAAATATATCTGGTTATTATTATTAATCGTGGGTTTTTTCCTTATGCGATAAGACTTAAAAATACATACCTAGGACAGTTTGTCAGAATACTTAATATAATTATTCAAAAGGGAGTTTTTGCTCGTTCTTAGAGTGAGTTGATATAACATACCTTTGGTAATTTTTAACACGGTGGGTTTTACAAAAACAGCAGTGGTTTGCCAATACTATTTTTTTGTTTGCACGGTTGGCAATTTCTACCTGGGTAAGTACGCAGAATAAAAATCAGGCAAAATTACACTATACATGCAACACTTTAAATGTCCTTGCAATACTAAAATTCTCACTCAAATCAAAAATAATTTTATGTAGATAATAAAAAAAAAAAATCATGATTTTGAAGTTAAGTTTCGCAAAATTGAGCAAACATGGTGTGAAAAAATTAGGGACATATATCTTTAATATATGAGCATATATGTAAGTGCATGAGATTCCATATAATATATGGTCATATGAGATTTCATATTTCCAAAAAGTGCCTCATATATAAACATTAAAAAAAATTTATATAGAGCTTTATGTAATCATATAAATTTCTGTGTGACGATATATATAATATATATGTACAATAAATTTAATCCGAAATATGGGCCCATATAATTGTATATGTTTGAATGGGCTTACATCTAATCTGATGTAATTAGATAAATGTGCAGTAAAATTTTATCCGAGTTATGGCCTGATAGAATTGTATTAGATTGTATCAGTTTTGCATCTATTTGTATCAGTTTATATCTAAACTGATACAAATATATATAATTATATAAAAACTAGATATTATTGTATCCGCACTTTGAACTGATATAATTGTATATGATTTTATGTAAACTGATACATCTAAATACAATTAGATCCGTGTTATAGTCTGCTAAATTGCAGTAAATATTACATTTTTGCATTTATTACATAT
The DNA here is from genome assembly GCA_021234595.1 of Delia radicum. NCBI lineage: Eukaryota > Metazoa > Arthropoda > Insecta > Diptera > Anthomyiidae > Delia > Delia radicum. The sequence continues at coordinate 159,577,059 of CM037855.1, read as the reverse complement.
ATGATTGTAGGAAAATATACACAATTTCATACAAATCTATGATCATCCTATTATATCCCTTAAGTCCATAAAATATATAAAGAAACATATACTTTTTTGCGGGTTTCAAAAAATTTACGGCATTAAGTTTTAATGCACATTAGGGTGTCCGGAAAGTGTAGAGTTTTTCGTAATAGTGCTCCACCTATGAGTATTATCCAGTTTATTACACGGTGCTATATATATTAGGGCAGCCCAATTTGCATGGAGCCGAAAAATTCGATTAGAGCCGTCCCCTAGGATGATTCTATGGACAATTCTAAGCAAATTGGTGAAGGAACCATAGGTCTATCTCGATTTTCGAGTCTCCCACTTTTCAAAAAATTATTTTTACCCTATAACATCATTTTGATTCAAAATTCGATTTTTTATTCATCGTTATATTATCTTTTTTATGTGTATATGGGGGGTTTTTGGGGTCGAGAAATTCTTTTCTGATCTTTATTTTTACCTACGACCACCGCCAGAGGGCGTTTCATGCATATTTTAATTTCAACCAAAATTGTTTCTGCTGCTTTGCGGACATTTTTTTTCGTTTTTCATTTCAAATCAAAATTTGGTATTTGAATAAGTTACACGGTACGAATTAAATGGCCAAATTTAGTCATGAAATTGTAACTTTTACCATACCTTCCATAAGTAATACCTTTCAATATAACTCTGTAATATAGTATGGAGCTTACCTCCACGTCTAGTTTTTAGTGTATTATTTTACAAATTCATTCGTTGGACACAATATTTGAATACAAATCTACGCGGAGTTGTGAATAATGTCATTAAAGACAATTCATATTACGCACATTCCGAAAATATTTTGTTAGCGATGTTATTTGATGATAAAAAAGTGACACGAAACATCGCAATCAAGAAAATTGTACACTACCGAAGAAATCTGTACGACCCGGCACATCTTAGAGTTTATCAAAAACCTTTGATAAAATTCAATTGTACAAATTATATGAATATGATTGATTTGAATAAAGATGATGTCTTATTCGAACCACAGTTTACGCAGACCATTCCGTATGATCATTTGGAACAATATTTAGAATACGATGATCCACCATTGCCTGATCCAAGAATTCCGGTACACATACAAGCAACGGAAAGACATGTTCAATTGCTGGCTAGCGTTTCTAAACGTGTTTTAAAAAAAATCGACACAGTGTTATGGCAGTTACATCAGAAAGCCGTGCAAAATACCCCAGACTTGAAAGCAAGAAAGACTTTCAAAATAATTTATTTCGCTTTTCTTCCACTAAATTCATTTTTTTTTTTTTTTTTCAACATGTTCTTATTTTTTAGGTTGAATTTCTATTGAAAAAATATAAAAAAAGATCAATTTTACCGAAAAACTTTTCTCGGAAAATAGACGAAAAATGGTTAAAAATATGCATGAAACGCCCTCTGGCAGTGGTCGTAGGTAAAAATAAAGATCAGAAAAGAATTTCTCGACCCCAAAAACCCCCCATATACACATAAAAAAAAAAAAAAATATAACGATGAATAAAAAATCGATTTTTTAATCAAAATGATGTTATAGGGAAAAAATCATTTTTTGAAAAGTGGGAGACTCGAAAATCGAGATAGACCTATGGTTCCTTCACCATCCTAAAGGGCGGCTCTAATCGAATTTTTCGGCTCCAAACAAATTGGCCAACCCTATTATATATATATATATATTTTTTTGTAAGAAATTTAAGTGTTTTTTTTTAAATGCTTCTATTAACGAAGTCAGATTATTAGTTTGTTTACAAATGGACTTCGAAAAAAAATTGAGGGCAAATTAAAAGTAGCAAAAAATTGCTTAATTGCCCAGAACTCAGAACAATCAAATTATATTAAGATTCTTTTTAAATTGTTGATGAAGGTCACAAAACAAGATTCCAATACTGTCACTTTTTTTGGGGGAATTGTCTGCTATCAATTTGGGCACTAGATGCCAAAAAAACTCTATTAATCACTTTAAGATCAGATTACAGCGAAACAATAAGACGATCGTTTTAATAGTTTGCATGCATAATCTAACAACCTTCCTAAAGATAACTTGACAAGAAAAAGTTCAGTGTTGTACATAAAAGTTTGTCGGGTTTTTTTTTATCTCACTTCTTATAAGTATGTACCGTCGAAAAAATGTATGGTTTTTATCCATAAAAAGCTCAATAATACCAATCATTTGAGTACTTGACAAAATTCGCAAATTTTTTAAATTCGAGACAGTCTAATATATAACCTGCGGCAATATATAGTTATCCAAAAAAGGTCTACATTTTTCTGGTATGAAACGATATATAATTATGAATAGGTCAAGATATCGTGTTATCCAAAATAAAATTATTTTTCTTTTTTGAATATTACACTATATGTTATCATATATAATTTTGATTTGTGTTATTTCTAATTATACATATATTTGCACACAATTAGATTAACCATATATAATTGTATATGTCACATACGATTTATCGTCATTTGACAATTTATTGTATCCAAATAACTAAATGTCGATTGAAACGATTTTTGCTTCCAAAATGACGATTTTTTGCCAAAGTTTAATATGACAGCAATACATATTTATTTGTCACCGGATCTATATTTCGATTTATATTATTTTTTATTGAAATCTAACATTTATTTGCTATTATTATGTGAAATAAAATTTTGCAAAAATACAAATACTAGACAAACTAATTCTTTTATTTCCATAAGTACCTGACCTTAAAAGCCTGATTTAGAGAAATCTAAAAAAACTAATAGAAACTTTAAAATTAGGTCGATATATATTAAAAGCAAATTAAATCAAATTAATTCGTGTTATATTTAAATGAAAATAAAAAGAAATTTATATAAAAAACTGCATGGCATTTTTTGCGAAACAAACAGACCTTGAATAAATATAACTTTTAAAGATACAAAATAATGAAAATTATTCAAGTTCGAGGTCATACTCTATATTTCTTCATTAGGATATTGTCCTAAAAAATAATTTATAGACTTTTTATTTTCAAAATTATTAATTGACAACTTTCAGGAATGTGTTGATAGATCTATTTCGGGAATTTCCTATTTTCCCATCAACAGAACACGTTTTGAAAGAAGTGGCAATCCCATGTAAAATATCAACCATTCATATAAACTAGTTTTCTCACTAAATGAGAGCTAATATATGAGCTCGAAGTTAAAGATTATTACCATTGATCAAAAAATAAATTGAAAACTTGTTTTTTGTATGTAAGATCTACTTTTGGTAGAAAAGGTCGAAAAAAAACATAATTTTTTATTTTCAATAAAAATTATATCAAACTTTAATACAAAATAAGTTTTAAAATAAATCCGGTGCTTAAAAACCAGGGCAATAATATAAATAAAGTGTCCCAAAGTGAAACTTCAGATATTCACAAGTTATATTTGAAAATGGAAAAACAAGCAGCAATAAACTATTTTTGAATAAAAATAATTTGTATTTAGAAATATCAAAAGCGAACTCAAAATAAAAAATATAAAATAATCAAAAATTTCAGAATCTATTGCTACGCAGAGATTAAATTGAATATTCTTGCACGAGTTTTAATGAAATTGTTAACTAAACTGATAATATTTTCCTCCCAATGTGAATGAAAAATTTCTTAAACTTTATGAAAAAGCTTCGTAGTGTTAATGAAACTTTTTCATTATTCGTATGAAATTTTTAATAAATAAATGAAATTTTTCATTGAATTATATGAAAAACTGCATTAATTTAAAAAAAAGTTTAAATGAAAGGTTTTAATGAACGAGTTCCAGTGACATTTCATAGAACTAATGCATCTAATTCATTGATAACATGCAGAGAATTCCCTCACTGTATGTCATCAAATATAAATCGATTTAAATTTGATCATAAATTTTTATTCGTTAATGGAAGTCCAAATTTAAAAATTAAAGAAAATAACATTTTTAAAGAATTTCCAAAGTTTTTAAGTTTAAACCATAGAAAAGTGTCGTAAATCGTGCTACATTACAACGATAGCAAGTTAGCCCTTAACATGTGAATTACACTATTGTCCTTTATATTTTTATTAAAATTTTATTCCACTCATAAAAAATATTATTTTTATTTTGACGATTTTTCAAAATATAATGACAATTTTTTCTCTAAAATTTGACGATTTTATGCTCAACAAACCTGGCAACACTGCAACATGAATATATTCTTTAGACAAAATTTGACGATTTGAATATTACAATACACTGTGCGCTTATTGGTTAGTAAGTCTTTAGTTTATAAGTGATTTCATTGATAGTGTGAAAGGTACACATAGTTGATACTCCATTGTGGAACAACAAAATAGTAGTAGTAGTGGTAGTAGTAGTGGTAGTAGTAGTGGTGATAGTAGTAGTGGTGGTAGTAGTAGCAACACACTTATGCGCTTCAATGAAGCACGTAATTATCAAATAATTGGATGCGACACCAGCTGTAAACTTAAGAAGCAATAGAAGAAAGTATAGAAATCTCTTTTTAGAAAACTAAAAAACTTTAAAGTGCGTCACTCGATACGAAAACATCTACTTCTTCTCCTTCATCGATAAAAGTTTTAAGCAAATGATATAGAAGACAAAGTAGCAAAAGAAGCATAACAAAATCACGTTGACAGTAATGTCAATGTTGTTAAGAGCTTTAAAAACTAGCACAACTACTCCACTGAACCAGATTTCATTGAATAACACAGAAATGTTATTAAGAAATTATACTATCACAAGAAGCAGTACCCTGGTAAGTAACTTTAATTGAATTTTATTAAATCTAAATCAACTTTTACAAAAGTACTTACTATGGCAGCATTTGATTAAATTATATTTTAAAATAGTAAATGATTTATTGTAAAATAGAGAAATATTTTCACATTTTATTAAAATGTTTAAACAAATACAAAAAAAAATGCAATAAATTGATTTCAAAATCACAAATTTATTACAAATTATTTTTAAATACTTATACGCTCTAGGGTGTCATATATAAATTTGTTTTTAAACATAAATAATAAATGACTTTTTAATATGTTTATATTTGTATTTGTTGAATTATATAAGGGTGATAATTATTTTCTTTGAAATCCATTATTTAAAACCATGCTCATATTTTAGTTTCCATTAATTGCACGATGTTATAAAATAGAACAAATTGTACAGACTCTAATTAATTTCTGTTGAAATTTACCCATCTTATAGTGGGAAACTGTACTCCTACTATAAGTAGGGAAATTTACTCTTTGTGCGTAAATGAAAAAAAATACACACATCACCTGTAAGGAAGTGCACACAAAATGTGTAATATTACATTTTAAATGCGTAAAAGATTAAATGAAATTTTAAAATTTATATGTAGAATTGCCAAATTCTTGAGAAAAAAAAACATGTTTAATGTGTAAATATGCCCAGAAAATGTCTGTAAATGCATTTTTTAATACGTAAATATCCACAAAAATGCTTAATTACACCACCGATATGTTAAAAATAAAATGGATTTAGGAATTTTTATACCTAAATGTATATCACAAAGAAAAAAATCAAGATTTTAAGACATTTTTCCTAAAGAAATAATTTTAGTTTCTGGGGTATTTGGCAAATAGCCAAATACCCCAGAAACTAAAATCACTTCTCCCTATATAAAATCCTAAGATACTGATGACTTTTTTACTTGCAAAACGCAATACATTCAAATGTATGTTTTCATACAAAAATCCTCTGGTTCTAAGGAAGTTTTTCCAAATGAAGGCTTCAGGCTCGTAAAGCTGATTTTTTAACAAGGCAGCAATTGCACATATTGCTACCCATCAGCATCTTTTTTACTATTAGACAGAACTTAATGTTTGTTGATATATCATAGCCAATATAGAAACTTCATGATGTATTTGTATCATAGACAGGAAGTTCAAAATTCTGTCGCCGTTATTACCACTGCTTCCATTAACGTAAGGGTCAGATAAAAGGAATACTGTCACTAATACAAACAATTGCTCAAATCAAAGTTACATTTCTATATCCAGTTAAACTTGATTTATTTGAAAAAAAATGTATTCAGCTCTATGTTAAAATCAATTTATGTGTACGTTTTTTTTTTGTTCAATCTATTTTTTTATATTATTATTTGTTTTCTAATTTGTAAATGACAATGTTTTATTACTATTAAAAATAGTACATTTACAAAATTTGTGCGTAAAATTTGAATTAATCAAAAAAAGATGAATTTCAGACACAAAATGCTTAATTATAAACACATTATGGCCATTATTACATTGTATGTGTACTTATATTCACGCATTTTGTGTTTGAATTTACTCACTAAGAGTTATATTACACAAAAATTTACCCATTTTATAATAGTAAAATTACTTAAAAATTTTAGAGTGTATGTCGCGCGCTTATATTCAATATACTCTGTCTTAAAAAACAGAACTTTACATTAGAGCATAAAAACGGTTAACATCGCTTAGTAAATGTGTTTTTAAAATTCTATGTTCTACAAAATTTTTTTAAGCGACTACTAAATCTAATGTATAATTTTATTTCTAAAATTTTATATTATTAGCAATTTCCAGGAATATAGAGGATTTTGCATTTCAAAAAAAAATTGATATTTAAAATTTTTTTTATTAGATAGAGGGTTTTGTGAAGTAATAAAAAAAACCAATATAATGAATTAATTTTTGACTTCCGTAAATTTTTAAAATTTCTTGTCGAATTTAACTGCTTTAATACAATATAAAGTGTAAAAATAATAACAAATATATTGGCGCGCCCCGGTAGGCTAGTTGGTAGCGTGCTAGCTTATCAGTGCGGGCGTCGTGGGTTCGATTCCCACCAGAGGCACCAGAGGTCTGTTTTCGCTACAACGCGCCGAAGGCCATAGTAGCTAGTGCTCGGTTAGGGTAATAGTATATAATTTGTAATTATATGATTATTAAGTAATAAAATAAAAAAAAAAAAAAAAAAATAACAAATATTATTTAAAAACGGAATAACTTGAAAACAATAAACAAAAAACATTGTAATTGTGAAAGGCGTGGTAGAGAAGAATGAGTGTATTTTCTAAAAATCATAACTACATTGTAAATTTTCAATTATCGAATCAGACTGCGCAGTTTCTGGTATTGAACCTTCGTCAGTGATCCTGTTTTTTTTTTTATTTTGAATAATGTAATATTTGCTATGTTTTTATTTGTTCGATTGCGTCTATATGAAATTTTCTGTGCAATCACTGGCCGTGGTATAGATAAACTGATTTTTAATGGCACATGCACTTTCACTACACGTTAGACAGAGCGCTTTAACTTCTTTTAAGTTTTTTTGGAGTTTGTCTTGGATATATTATCGTAAAAAAATAGTAGTAAGGCGGAATTACACTCTTTGTTTACGCCGGCCTGCCACCGCGCGACAACACTTTCATCGGCGGTGTTGTGTGATGTTAGATGTCCTAACATAACTATGTCCCGTGGGGACACAGCGTAATTGTTTCATCGGTCATCGATACAAATTTTTCGATCACTCTCTTCGTTTTACTAGCAGCAGCAACATCTTTTTTACAACATCGTCAAGTTTTGTAAAAATCAAATAAATTAAATTAAAGGAAATTAAATTAAATTGTAAATAATAAAAAATTGTAATTGGTTTTCAAGTGAAAACTAAAGAAAAAAAAAGGTTAAATAAAACACTGGCTCCAAGAGCCACTCTATAAAAAGGAAGCGTCGTTTCATTCCGACTACAAGGCCGGCTAGCCCAACCATTCCACGAAGGCTATCGAAGGTAACATTTGGTCTCCCACTTAAACATTTGGTCCTATCTCCCGGTAACATTTGGTCCTATCTCCCGGTAAAACCTGAAGAAAGTAAGAGGAACGTTCTTTAAATAAAAGTAAGCTGAAAAAAAGGTACGTACCTGTGAAATTAATTGTGGTGTTCGACAAAGTGTCTTCGAGTTTCGTGGCTCTGAAAATTTAAGGTTATGGTGAATTTCATCGTGTTTTTTCAATTACACCGCCATTTGTATTGTAGCCCTTATTGTTTTTTATAAGAGCTTCGCGCCTTAAAATTTTTTCTGTGGTTCGGCAGCCATCTTTTTTTACAAGTTTTGTTGTAAAACGTTTACAGGCCCGTATATTGGCCTACAACATATTGACACCATTTTGTTTGCATGATATGCAAATTTTTTATGAAATATAATTTGCCTAAAATAATTTAAATGCGAGTTTATTGAAGTTTGGTAAATTTTTACAACAAATTTAAAGCAAACTATTAATTTTGTGGTTCCTTAAGTGAATTTTTTCAAGTTTTCCAAAATTTTTACGCAACCCCTTTGTGCGTTTACACCGAATTTTGGTGTCTCAAACAACACCTGCTATACTGCATAGGGTGTTTAGACAGATTGCTGTCTGGATAAAACAATTTGAAATTGTTTTGCAAAGCGCTTAAGGATTTCTGTAAAATTTCTGTCACCGCCTTTTAATCTTTTGTTGCTCATTTGGATATTTCAAAAGGAAATTTACGAGCATTTCTTAAAGCTTTGGTACCGTGTGTACAGTTTTAATACCCCGAGATTTTTAGCGGTTTGTCCAGTATTTTACAGTACATAAGTTCGTCTTAAATTTTTTGTTGCTCATAGTGATATTCTGAAAGAAAATATTTGAGCATTTCTTAAATCTGTGGTACGTTAGGTCCAGTTTTAATACCTAAAAATTTTTGGCGCATTTAAAAAATTGTTTGTAAAAATTGAATGGTGCATAATATTTTATCCTTGTTGCTGTTGTTGAGAATTTGTTGGCTCAATTTTACAAAGTTGATTATTTCTTGGTCTACAAATTAGTTTTATGTGATAAATTTCACAACATTGCCAAGTTAACCGGTACGTGTACTGCAACTTTATTCCTTGATAAATTTTTATTATTTTACCAAGTGGCATTTTTTCTTGGATTGAGAATTGCATTTTCTTGCACGACGTTAATTTTTCACCAAGTTTAGTTGTTCTTATTCTTCGGATAAGTCTTTAACACGACTGTCAAGATTTTACCAAGTTTGTTGGCTGCTTTGTCTACGGCTAAAGTGTCTCACTGGGACTTTTACGAATTTACCAAGTTGTTAGTTCTTGTACTTCGGTTAAATTTCCTCATTGAACATCAACAGTTTTTACCAAGTTTTCTTCGAATATTGAACAACTTTCTTCGCAATACTGAACAGTATCTGTCTTAATAAGTTCCTTGGGTTTACCAATACAGATTAGTTGCCTTTTTTAAACTTGCACAGTTTTACCAAGTTTTCTTAACAATACCCTGCGGCAACGTCTTCTTGATAAAACCTTCACCATTTTACCAAGTTTAGATAAAACATTGGCCCTTTAATAAAAACTTGTAAATTTTACCAAGTTTTAAATTTTAAGCGTTTTTTAAACTTATTTTGCTACAATTTTGAAATAAGAAGAAGAGAAATGTCGAACTTGGACAAATTTAATGAAGCCGCTGATGAAATGGTTAGATTTGAGAATCGGCTCAAAGATGAAGATTTTTCTGTATATACATTAGAAGCCCTAGAGTTTGAAAGAAGCGAGCTAAATAAATTGTGGTCCAAATATAAAAGCCTTTACGACAGTTGTTCTACTGAACTACCTGAAAAGAAAAAGGAAACGATTGCGGTCCACACAAAACACAACCAGATTCATAAGATTAATGTTAAGTGCATAAATCTAATTGTAAGGGCAAAGAAAAAGTTAACTAAAGAAGAATCTTCAGAATCAAAAGCAGTAGCTCCCAAACATGGGACTTCTTTACCAATTCAGGCTTGTGAGGTTGATGTTTTTGATGGTACTTATTCGGAATGGCCCACTTTCAGGGATTTATTCACGGCAATTTATATAAATAATGATCGTTTAGACCCTGTTGCTAAATTGTGTTGCCTTTTTCAAAAAACAACTGGTGACGCTCGTGCAGTAAATGCAAATATCAGCATTACTTCGGAAAATTTCGAAGTCGCTTGGGAAAACTTAAGAAGCCAATATGAGAATAGGCGCGTTTTGTTCAATGAGCAAATGACTGCTCTATATGCTTTAGCTCCATGCCAAGGGGAGTCCGCGGATGAAATTAAAAGGCTCCAAAGAGGGGTGAATAATATTATGGCGATTTTGAGATTATACAAAATCGATGTCGAGGCATGGGAACCACTTTTTGTGTTTCATTGTTCAATTAGGCTCCCAGTATTGTCGTTGAATTTATGGGAACAGTCCGTAAAAAATAAAAAGGACATCCCAAAGTGGAGCGAATTTAATGAATTTTTGACAGATAGATTTCGGGCTCTTGAAAGTGTCGGCAAAATTCGTGCCAGTAGTTCTCAAGCATTTTCTCAAATAAATAATCAGAATGCCAATAAACCAAAACAATTTAAAGCGCATCATACGAAAGTTGAAGTAGCTCAGTGCAAATTATGCAAAGAAAATCACCCAATTAGTAAATGCCGTAGATTTTTAAACATGGACAACAAAAATCGTATTAATACACTGAGAAGGTTTAATTATTGTTTTAATTGTTTGAAAACTGGTCATCTGTTTGGCGATTGCCCAAGTTCAAATGGTTGTTCAAAATGCAATAAGAAACACCATAGTCTTTTACATAGGGATTTCGATAGAAACAAAAATCAGAGAAATAATTCTAATAATGTGGCTCAGGGAAGCAACACACATCAGGATAACATTCCTTCAACTTCAGCGCATGCTAATTTACAGTCCATTTCAAACAAAGGTTCATCCCATGTAGTTCAAAGTCATTATCACTCTGTGGCAAAGAATGTTATGCTTGGTACTGCTTGGGTTAATATCGTTTATAAAGGCGCTAGTTGCAAGGTCAGGGCGTTAATTGACCCATGTTCTGAGGAAAGTTTTATTTCAAAAAATATTCAAAAACTTTTAAGTTGCCAACTGTGCCAGTGTCAGCTGATGTTACAGGCCTAGGCTGTGAAGTTGTTAGTAGAATCGAAAAAATGACAACGTTCTCTATGGTCTCAATAGTAAATCCTGATTTATCTATTAAAATTGATGCATTAGTAGTTCCGAGAGTTACTGTAGACACTCCGACACAAAATTTTAATCCCCCTAGTAACATGGTGTTGCCAAATTTGAGGTTTGCGGATCCTAAATTTTATGAAAGTGGTCCAATCGATATGTTATTGGGCGGTGAACTTTACCCGTCAATTTTATGTGAGGGCGTTCAACATGGTATTCTAAATTCGCTAGTGGCTCAAAATACAATATTCGGCTGGATTGTTACTGGGCCCACAAAACCGCTTCGCCCAGTTATGCGTTCTTTGTTAACCAAAGTTTCTATTGATGATCAACTTTCAAAGTTTTGGGAGCTAGAAGAAGTCTCTCGTGAGCCGCTAATCTCGGAAGATGATAAGCTATGTGAAGAAATTTTTCGTTCCACTACTGTGAGAAATTCTGAAGGCAGATATATAGTTAATTTGCCTTTCAAATCTGATTTTTCATCTCTTGGTCCAAATAGACACATAGCGCTAAGTCAGTTTTTTAGAAACGAAAGATCCTTGCTAAGGAAACCTGAAAATAAGGTTCTTTATGATGAGGTCGTTAAAGAATATTTAACTTTGGCACATATGGAAAAAATTCAGAATCCTGTAGTTGGCCCGAGTTATTATTTGCCTCATCATGGCGTTTTTAAGCCTGAAAGTACCACAACAAAGTTAAGAGTGGTCTTTAATGCTTCAAGCAGAACGTCCAGTGGGACGAGTCTAAATGACATTTTGCACGTTGGCCCCGTGCTTCAAAAAGATCTAACATTTTTAATTTTAAAATGGCGATTTTATGAATTCGTTTTTAATGCGGACATTTCAAAAATGTACCGGCAAGTTTTAATTAACCCTGAGCACGCTTGTTTTCAACGAATTGTTTTTCGTGACACTCCTGATGCAGAAGTTCAAGATTATCAGTTGAAAACCGTTACATTTGGCGTCAATTGCGCTCCTTATTTGGCTCTCAGAACGCTGTTGCAGCTGGCTGATGACGAAGAACGTAATTTTCCATATGGTGCTAAAATTTTAAGAGACTGTATGTACGTAGACGACGCTTTAGTAGGTGCTCATAGTTTGGAAGTCGTTTTAAAGGCCCGTAACCAACTGATTGCTATATTAAAGACAGCAGGTTTTGAGTTACGAAAATGGACTTCGAATTCAAGAGAAATTTTAAATGGGTTGCCCTCAGATCATTTGTTGACTGAAAATTTCTTATGCTTTGACGATGAAAGTAATGCAAAGACTCTGGGAGTTCGCTGGAACGCTGCGGCTGATTATTTTTATTTTACGACGGAGAAAATTCCGCTAAAGGCTTCATATACAAAGAGGGAAGTTCTTTCTGTAATTGCTAGGCTCTTTGATCCCGCTGGTTGGCTGGCTCCAGTTATTATCACCGCAAAGGTGTTAATGCAACAAATGTGGCTCGATAAAATTGACTGGGACGAAAATATTAAACCAGCGGCTCTGCAAAATTGGCAGTCTTTTGTATCTCAATATAACGATATTGATGCAATAACAGTTCCACGTTGGATTCAATATTCTCCGAATGCTCATATTGAATTTCATGGGTTTGTGACGCGTCGGAGTTAGCGTATGCTGCGGTTTTGTATGCAAGGGTTCAAATTGGGGAACAGGTTTTTACCAATTTGTTAACTTCAAAATCAAAAGTAGCCCCAATAAAAAAACCATCGATTCCTCGCTTAGAATTATGTGGCGCTGTACTTTTAGCAAAATTAGTCAATAGCATATTGCCCCAATTTAACTTGAACAATCTTTCTATTTATTTGTGGTCCGACTCAACAATAGTTTTAGCATGGCTGAAAAAACCTCCTTGTAGTTGGAAAACTTTTGTGGCTAACAGGGTTGCCACAATCTTGGAAAAGGTCGGAAACAAAAATTGGGCTCATGTAGTCTCTCAAAACAATCCCGCTGATCTAGCAACCCGGGGGCTGATCCCATCGGAATTGAGGGGTTGTAATCTTTGGTGGCATGGTCCTGAGTGGCTCAGTTTACAAAAATCTTCGTGGCCTGCACTTCCCTCCGATTATGAAACAACAGAGGAAATGAAAAGTATTCAGGTTCATGTTGCTAGATCCTCTGAAACTGAAGATATCTTAGACCGTTTTTCCAGTTTGCCGAAAGCCATTCACGTAGTTGCTTATATTTTTCGCTTTGTTCATAACGCTCGCTCAAAATCTCGAAAAGGTGTTACCTCTTTAAGGCTCTCTGCTGAGGAATTAAAATTTGCCAGAAACCGTCTCTTTTTGTTGTCCCAGCAGATATATTTTCCTAAAGAGTATTATTGTTTGACTGAAAATAAGAAAATTGAATCGAATAGTCCTTTGCTCACGCTCACGCCCGTTTTAGATAAAAATAAGATTATTCGGGCTAATGGCCGTCTCAGTTCAGCATCCAATCTCTCGTATTCTGAAAAATATCCTATAATTTTGGCCTATCAAAGCAGATTGGCTCGTTTGTACGTCGATTTTATTCACAAAATGACGCATCATGGCGGCATACGGCTGGTCCATAGTGTAATTCGACACGAGTGCTGGATTATTAAAGTAAAAAGTCTTATTAAAACTTGCATACATAACTGCAAAGAATGCGTTTTATACCGAAAAAACCCGTCAAGGGCAACTTATGGCCGCTTTGCCCGATGAAAGAATCACTTTAAGTCGCCCATTTGCCAATACAGGCGTCGATTTCGCTGGTCCCTTTGAAATTAAAGGTTTCACCGGCCGTTACTCCAGAATTAGTAAGGGTTATGTATGTCTCTTTGTCTGTTTCGCTACAAAAGCGATCCACCTCGAAGCAGTTAGTGATTTATCAACCTCGGCATTCTTAGCAGCTTTTGCTCGTTTTGTAGCCCGTCGCGGTTGCCCAAATTGTGTCTACTCTGACAACGGTAAAAATTTCGTAGGTGCTGCAAAAGAAATCGATTCTAACTTTAAAAAATACGTCAAAGACCTGCAAGAACAAATAATTTTAAAATATGAACCTCAACGGTTATCGTGGCACTTTATCCCCGCCGCAGCTCCGCACATGGGCGGACTCTGGGAGGCTGGGGTCAAAAGTTTTAAGATGCACTTTAAAAAAATGGCAGGTCAATTAAAATACACGGTCGAGGAATTCAGTACCCTATTGGCGACGGTTGAAGCCTGTCTTAATTCTCGGCCTCTTGGTCCATTGTCTGAAAATGTCGACGACTTATGTGCTCTTACTCCTGGGCATTTTTTAATTGGCTCTGCGTTGCTCGCTCCAGCTGAACCGGAAGAACTCTCTTCAGCAGTCAGTCTTCTCAACCGCTGGCGCAAAGTTAAAGCTATGCATCACGAAATATCTAGGCGCTGGAAAGAAGAGTACTTGAAAGAGTTGCATAAACGAAATAGGTGGAAATTTCCCCAAACGGATCTTAAAGAGGGCAACCTGGTGGCTCTCCGTGATGAGCCACTTTGCCCAACAGATTGGCGTTTAGGTCGAGTAGTTAAAGTTTTCCGTGGCGCAGATGATAGGGTCCGAGTAGTTGACCTAAAACTCAAAAGGGTGTCAGAAGACGGCCAATACATAAGTTGGTCCTTTTACCAAGTAGCCCGTAATCGTACCTTTATTATCCAACCTACGTTGTCTTCCTTTACGTATATCTGCCTTGTCCAATAATTAAAGTTCTTGTCTTGCAGATTGAAATGTTTAACCCACAGTACGGATGTCCTGCCTGCGGTCGTTTTCACGCCATACGCGTATGTACGCGTTTTTTTGTCCATGTCGGTCGACCGTCGGCTGCGGTTAGTCGCTGATAAGCTGCTGTGTCTGTGCTGTTTAGCACAGTCTCATGATTTAGGCGGCTGCAGAAGCATCGATAGATGTCGCAGATGCTTTCAACGACATAACTCTATGTTGCATCCGTTAGAACCCTATCACTTGTGGTTCAGAATGACCGCTTCAGTACGGATGTATCCGCGTATTAACGGACGCTCCACGGTGATTCGCATCGTAATTGATCCAAATGCGGCACGTTCTGCCATTGTCGCCCAGCAAGCTAGCCGCCTGGGCTGTAAGGTGATCAATGGACGTACTACCATTCGGCTGTGCCATCGGGACAATGATGGAGTTTCTCTAGAAGTCATGTGTGCTGTGGAAGATAGAGAAGTTCCATATACCCCAAGCCACAAAATTAACTACTATTGGCGGGGTAATTCCGAGGCAACACAGAACCGTAATGCTGATCCAATGTGGTTCGCACGCGCTCCGTATTATGTGCTCCTCGGCGCAGATGTGGTCCCTAAGGTGCTCCGTGGCTGCGCTTCTGGAAGATCGGGTCAGACCTACATCCAGGAGACTCTGTTTGGCACAGCATACTTTGGGGAGGCTGTAAAGGACACTCAATTCGAAATCCGATAAAAATTTTTGAAGGAAGACTAACGCTGCCTTTTTTTTTGGCCCATAGAGGCCGCTTATATTACGAAGTTTATTCTCATTTTTTCTTTTTATTATTTTTATTATTATTTACGATAATAACTGAATTTTTATTTTTTTTGTGGCTCACAGAGTAAAAAATGAATTATTAAATGTTTTAAATCCATATATTACATCTTATAATATTGAATTTCCTTTTTCTTCTCTTAACTTTCTTTGAAATCGCCGTGCAGTTGCCTTAAAGTGTCTTTGTTGCACTGTCGTTGCAAGAGGGGCGGTATGTTTACGCCGGCCTGCCACCGCGCGACAACACTTTCATCGGCGGTGTTGTGTGATGTTAGATGTCCTAACATAACTATGTCCCGTGGGGACACAGCGTAATTGTTTCATCGGTCATCGATACAAATTTTTCGATCACTCTCTTCGTTTTACTAGCAGCAGCAACATCTTTTTTACAACATCGTCAAGTTTTGTAAAAATCAAATAAATTAAATTAAAGGAAATTAAATTAAATTGTAAATAATAAAAAATTGTAATTGGTTTTCAAGTGAAAACTAAAGAAAAAAAAAGGTTAAATAAAACACTGGCTCCAAGAGCCACTCTATAAAAAAGGAAGCGTCGTTTCATTCCGACTACAAGGCCGGCTAGCCCAACCATTCCACGAAGGCTATCGAAGGTAACATTTGGTCTCCCACTTAAACATTTGGTCCTATCTCCCGGTAACACTCTTAAAATTTTTTAAATAGTTCCTTTTATTTAATTGTATTGGAAGTGGACAAGAATATGAGGGATTTGGTTCATTGTGACCTTTATATGTTATAAAACGAAGAGGTAGATCAATGTGTTCAATAAAAAATATTATAAAAATAAAGGCGGAATTACACTCTTAAAATTTTTTAAATAGTTCCTTTTATTTAATTGTATTGGAAGTGGACAAGAATATGAGGGATTTGGTTCATTGTGACCTTTATATGTTATAAAACGAAGAGGTAGATCAATGTGTTCAATAAAAAATATTATAAAAATAAAGGCGGAATTACACTTTTAAAATTTTTTAAATAGTTCCTTTTATTTAATTGTATTGGAAGTGGACAAGAATATGAGGGATTTGGTTCATTGTGACCTTTATATGTTATAAAACGAAGAGGTAGATCAATGTGTTCAATAAAAAATATTATTTTATATATTTGACAGGCAGCGTCAATATAAGAAGATATAAAATTTATCTTAAATGTAATTACAATGAAAAAGGTTAGAAGTTTGTCATCATTGTGATTATAAAAAAAATCATAATTTACAAAAAAATTATAGTTTAAATATACTACATCTTAGTAATTGTAATTTTTCGGCTTTTCTGCGACTTTTCCGAAAAGCTTTTGAAAACTATATTTTAAATAAATGGCAACCCTAATACATTGCTTAGGAAATATTGGTAGTACAATTTTTGTTTCGTCGAGTACATCAAAACTGCGTTCACAAATTTCTGAATTGCATTAGTTTCAGACATGTTTAATTACCAAAATTTATTAACTTTAAGCCTTAAGCTTGAGATTGGCCCTTAACTCTGTAACTGTCAAACGATGTTTTGCAACGAAATTCATACCATGTGCTCCACTCGAAAAACAAATAATAAGTTCTTCAACAAAATTGTGTATCGTTGCCTAATTAAGACGATATGAGCCAAAATATTTTAGGGTGCATTTTGGAAAGTAAAGAATATAAAAGAGAAGTTTTGGATAAAAAATGTTTCTCTTACCAAGATATAATCACGCTCGAAAAACTATTTTTTTTCTGCTTCCTTTAAGAATATATCACGATTTTCGCTTTTTGGAAAAAGCGAAATTAGGCGACGAAGTATCTAAACTTCAATTTATATTGTTCAAACTTCAACGCTTTGCTATTAATACTTAATGTCTTCTTTCTGCAAAATTTCATAAAAATCCGTATATTAGCTTATAAGTTAAGACGATGTCCTTTAGAGGAATCCTGATAAAATCCTGAGAGCCATTGGACTAAAGTAAGGACTTATTATTAAACATAAAGCTTAAATCTTACTTATATTTTATTATAAAGAGTTTTTTGTCAACTTAAATTGGGTTTTTAGATTTTTGAAAACTATTTTTTTTTCAAAAATAATTATGACCTGTTCCACGATCTCGAACGAAAACCTAGGCGAACGCAAGCTAGTCACTCGAATTCGAATCAATTTGGGTTTCTCTATTTCGAAAGCTATCGTTCACCTATACTTACACTTAGGGAACTTCTGCTTTAAAAATATGCAGTTGTTTGGGTTGTAATACAGTTTCATTATTTTTAATGTAAATGTAAGTCATTTGTAGAACAAATAAAATTTTTAACTAACATTGTAGTTCATTTACAAAAACAACTCACATCAAATGACTGTTTTATGATTTTACATTCATTTTTTACAGTTGTTTTTTGTTATTTAAAAATAAAAAAAAAAAATTTGGTCTATTTTTTACTACCATGTGGTTCATTTTTACTACAATGTTAGTCATTTTTTGAACATTAAAAAACAAATGACAATGTTAGCTGAATTTAATGAAATGTAAGTCGTCCTTTTTTTAAATGAAATTTCATTTGTTTTTGACTACAATTGCTGTCGTCTTTACCAACATAATTTCCTAAGTGTACGTGTGTCAATTTTTGTGTTTTACGTATTTACAAATCATAGTGGTGCCAGTCCGGATATTTTAAACTTCTATTACAATTTCCTTTAAAAATACCAAAAATACTACTAAATTGTTTGAAGATAAATACAACATTACTCAACAGTGATCAGCTGTATATGACGAATAAATAAAACAAATAAATAAAACAAAAGAAAAGAAAAATTAATAAATCAAAAGAAGAAAATCAAAAAAGTACACCAGCGTTTTCAGCTGTTCCATTGTGGATTTCGTTAAGCTGAAATTTAAAGTTCTTAAAAAACTACAAATATTCGTGTTATTTTATTCTTACCTTTTGTTATACATTCTTTTTTTTAAATATTTATAATTTTTTATTATATCATTCATTCCAGCAAAGAACATTCTCCGATATTTTTATATTTTGTACATGAATACTCTATAGTCCCACTTGCACATAGCCTTTTTCAGATCTCGAAATTTGTAAAATCTCGCGATTTTACGCACGTTTTTAATTTTCATAAATTAAAAAATCCAATTATAAAGTAGGCAAGTGCATCTTCCAAATATCGTTTAAATTAATAACATGCGATATACAATTAAAAAGTTATGGCACTTCAAAGTGAAGTGCTTCTAGCATTTTTTTGATATTTATGATAACTAAAAAAGTGCATAAAATCACGAGTTTTTACAAATTTGGAGATCTAAAAAAGGAAATGTACAAAGGGGACCATAGAGTATTCATGTACAAAAAATAATCAAAATCAGAGGACCCGTGTTCAGATTTTTTGCGTTTTCTAATGGAATGAACGATATATTGTTTTGAAAATATTTTGTTACTCGAAATCAAAAAAGCAAGTGACTGGTTTTGACATTTACGTTCGCACTGCTGACAACTCGTTCGAAATAGAGAAACAAAATTTTGTATGAAAACTGTTACGTTTTCATTCGACTTGTACTTCAAGTCATCGTTCGCATAGAAATTTAGTTAGAGAAACCCAAATCAATTTTCTTTCGCTTAGAAAGCGAAAGAAAGCATTCTTTCGAAATCGAGAAACAGGCCATTAATTTTTGATAAATTTTGATTTTGAAGCTGTAAAAAATTTCTTCGCAAAATATGTAGAAAATTTAGTTTTCTATCGGAATATATTAATTTATAAGTATAAAACGTTCATTTGCCGCATTTGTGGTAAATTTTATGAAGACTGCCCTAAGGCAGCCTTACCCGTTATTTTGTCCCTTATTTTTTTTTCTTTATCACATGTCCAAATTTTATTAAGATCGAAGAGAACCAATTGGCAGACTCCCCTAATTAGTCAGTTTTGAACCGATTTTTAATTTTAGAACAGTTTTAGAAGGATGAATAGTTATGCTTTGTAAATATTTATACAGAAAATACAAAAAAAAATGTTCCCTAAATCAGTTGTGATTTATTTTATATTTTAAAGCAAACCGTATAATTCAAATTATTTTATAAAATATAAAGGGTGATTAAAATATATCAAAATTAAAAAAGCACACATACATATGTATGTCAGAATAATAAAGTTATAAAGAAAAAAATTATTAAATCGTTAAAAGGTTTAGCATCGATCAACGGCAATTTATCGTTCAAAAGTATTATGAACTACATGAAAATACTGAACATCTGATCTGGGCGTTCCAAAAAAAATTTAATATCTTCGCTCCATCAATAAAGTCAATTAGGAAAATGGTTAACAAATTTTAATGGACTGTTTAATACAAAATCCGTGTAAAGCTATAACTGATTTAGTATATGTTTGTATCAATTCAGATATAATTTTATACCATTATATAAAATCTGGTTCAATTGTATCACGAAATTATTCGGATGTAATTTAATCTGATATTATCAAATTATAACTAAACTAACGCAAAATGATATAATTATATGTGCCCATTTCTAGGATAAAACGGTATTACATAAATCATTAGTGTCCGACCGAGTATTCGGCTTCGGCTTCGGAGTTCGGCCAAAAAGTGAAGTTCGGCCAAGTTCGGTGTTCTGCCAAATTTTGGCCGAATTTGTGGGCGTTGTGGTGTAATGGTTAGCGCGTTGGACTGTTACACAGATGGTCCCGGGTTCGATTCCCGATGACGACAACATCAATTTAGAAAAATAATCAGTTTTCTATCACTTATATGTATCGCTGCGCCCATCTTCGGTGTTCCCATAGCGCTTAACCCCACCGAAGTAAAATAATGAATCAGGGCTATGAAACAAAAAGCTTCAATAAATTCGCCAACTCTACACCAGGTGGCGAGCAACAACTGTTCTAAGACTTATCTACTCGAGCAATTACAGTGTTGCCATGTTTGAAGTCCTTCATCTTTCACCACCTTTCATCTCTCCACTATCCCCTTTCCAAAGAAAGCAATACATTAATTAATAGGAAGAATTTCCTGAGTGTTGCTTCTCTTTTTCAAAAAAAAAAAAAAAAAAGTGAAGTTCGGCCAAGTTTGGTGTTCGGCCAAATTTGGGCCGAACTACCGAACTTTTTATGGTTATTTATAAAAGCACCAATAAATAACAACTGTGGTTATATTTTCAAAAAAAAAAAAAAAGTGAAGTTCGGCCAAGTTTGGTGTTCGGCCAAATTTGGGCCGAACTACCGAACTTTTTATGGTTATTTATAAAAAGCACCAATAAATAACAACTGTGGTTATATTTACTTTTCAGAATTTACAAAAAAACTACATAAAAAATACAACGTTTAATATGATAGAATACCAAAAAAAAAACAACGATATTTAAATATCAATGTGTGTGAAAAAATTTCAGAAAGCCAAAAGAGTTTTAAAAAAAATTCCAGAAATATACCTACAAGATATAATTTAATGCGATATAATTTAAATAAACGTATACTTTTATATTTTGCAATTAATTTCGAGTGGTAAGTAATCCTAAAAAGAGAATAACATGTTCATCAATTTGGGATAGACATGATGCAGTACCAGACTTAGAAGTAGCAGAACCAAATGAAAATTAAAATGTTTATTACGGAGCCTTTAAGTCCCGAAATATAATATATTTGAGTATTGTAATGCAAGTCCATTTACAAATATAATAGCTGTAGTAATTAAATATTTATCAGCCCCACCAACTAGTGTAGCTAGCGAACAGCTTTTTAGCGCTGCCGGACAGCTGTATTCTGTTAGACGAAGCAATTCTCATGGTGTGAATGCGGCAAAATTGCTTTTCTGTCATTACAATATCGAACATTTTAATTTTAAATATTAATACAGTCTTTCTGACAGTCAAGCTGCACTGAAGGCCTTAATGGCTTATAAGGTGTCGTCTGGGTTGGTCATGGAATGCATTCAGACTCTCAATAGGCTCGGTATGGGCAACTCTCTAACCTTGGGGTGGATTCCTGGTCATGAGGGGCATGAGGGCAACGAGAGGGCAGATTGTCTTGCCAACCGCGGGGCCCGAAGGCCCTTTATTGGTCCTGAACCATTCTGTGGAATACCTGCGGGGTATGTTAGGGAAAGGCTCAGGGCATGGAGAGAGTCTGAATTCTCTGGTTACTGGGAAAACTCTCCTGGTCAGCGCCAGGCTAAGAGATTGATCTCTTTTTCCAGTAGGGGGTCGAGGCGACTCTTGTCGCTTGAAAGGGGGGGGGGGGTTTGAGGACCCTGGCGTCGTATTTAACTGGACACTGTAATCTCAGATACCATCTGCACAGGAAGGGTCAACCGGACACGGATATGTGCAGGTTTTGTGAGATGGTGTCTGAGACCTCGGAGCATGTTCTCTGCGAATGTCTGAGGCTTTGTGAGAGGAGACTTAGGTTTCTAGGTGATCGCTTCATTTCGCCTTCCGACATCGCGAACATTTTGCCTAATAGGATAATTGGCTTTATAGGTAGCTTGAATCTGTAGGTAACTTTAGGCAGCACAAAAGACCTACATTGGTCGCGGTGCATAGTGCCTTCTGATCTAATCTAATCAAAATATTAAATATTAAAGTTTAAGTTTTTTTTTCTATATCAACTTAAAAATCGATTAACTATTTTTCTTTGACTATAAAATATAGTACAAATATTTTATTCTTTTTTTTGTACTTAAAATAGTCAACTATTTTCCAAATATCATTTTTTAGAAAAACATACCTATAAATTTTTATTTTTGTTTATGTTTAATAACTTTTTGCTTTAAATTTATTGATCTAAAAAAACAATTTATATTTTTTTTTATTAAAACAAAAAGTTTGGCTTCGGCCGAACATTGATATTAAGGCCGAAGGTTGGCTTCGGCTTCGGCCGAAAAAAAATGAGTTCGGTCGGACACTATAAATCATATCAATTTTGTTTAATCGGGCTATTACTTTTACGTATAATTGTATATGGCATCACATATTAGTCAAATTAAAAACACATACAATTTTACAATTCTTTGATTTATATTTAAATTTTCATTATCATTTGCAATGTGAAACAAAATATTTGTATCAAATTATATCAAATTATATATAACTTAATCAAATTAGATAGACCCATTTTTCAGATCAAATTATGTCTCATGATGATCCCATGAGATCACTGAAATAAGGTTATGTATGCCATTTTTTGGATCAACTAAGATATAATTTGATATGAAATTATATATATGACTATATAAGTTTATATATAACCATGTCGGAACTTTTTTCATCGGGATTTCATAATATCAATAAATTGACATTTATAAAACATTTCATGAGAAGCTATGAAACTTCCTCATTTTTATGAAACATTTCATAAAGCCTGTCAACAATTTGCTCTTTTATGACACAACATTATTATCATATGTATTTATGAAGTGTTACATTAAACGAAAATCAATAAAGTTTTTTGCTCACATCATAATGGTTTTTCTTCAAATTTATGAAGTTTTTCACAAATATGATGAAGCTTTTTCCTGAGTGTAGTCTGAGGGCAGGAAACTTTAAACGCTAAACATCATTATCATATGTATTTATGAAGTGTTACATTGAACGAAAATCAATAAAGTTTTTATCAATAAAGTTTTTATGAAGTTTTTCACAAATATGATAAAGCTTTTTCCCTAGGTGTAGTCTGAGGTCAGGACACTTTAAACGCCATTTCTTTAGCATTTTTAAGTCGGTCTCCAAATGTTAAAGACCGGTAAACGAGTTCTCATTTCCGGTCTCTTCTTAAGTCTATCGATAAGTTTATCCCACTGAACTTAGTCAAGTCAGTTCGTGTTTGATTTTGGAAGCATATATTTTTCTAAGCATGGCTGCTAATATCGAAAAGTATACAGTTATGATTCGAAAATTATCTTTTAAGAAAAGATAAAACTTAAGATAAAAACTTAAATAGAAGAGTTATTAAATAGGAAAAGGACACATCAAACATTATGTATAAGAATTTTTAACAAATATGATTTTTAAATTCTGACAACTTCATAAGACAGTTTTTTGTTTCCAAAATTGTAATATAAATGTCACCCTAATTTATATTTATTTTAAAAAGTTAATAAATATTTGCATGTGTATACAATTTGTCCATTATGAAAAACTATACATGCCAACATATTCCAATAAATATATAAATGGTATGTTAGTAATTCAAAATTCAATTAGTTTTTCATTACACCTGTCTCCTCACCATTAACAACCATATCAAACCAAATTAAATACTTATTTTTTTTTTATTTTTTGCGACATGCAATTCATAATAAATAAAATTAATTAACATTATTAACACTATCTCAATAAATTATAATAATGAAAATAAAACAAAATACAACAAACATGCCAGTTATGATTAAAAACATAACTATTTTATACGGTTTATGGTTTCCCTAGTGATTTTTCATTAATTAATTTTAATTCACTTTTTTCAGTTCCAATTTTTTTTTTTTTTTTTATTTTTGTAAATTGTAATGAATGAGAAAATGTAATGAAATATTTAAATAAACTCATATGAGATAAAGTTTGAAATTTGTTTTGAAGTATTATTAGAATGAAATATTAGAAAAAATAAATTTTAATAAATTACAAAGAGAAAATTTAATTTAATAAAAGTTAAGGAATTTTATTTACAAAATAATATTTTAAATCTGAGATATGAGCTACTTCAAAATTTTTTGAATCCAGTTGAAACTAAATTTATATTCCTCTAATATCTCAAGGTTTTGTGAATTGATAGGAACGATGGAACGGGTTAGGTTGATTGTGCTTAAAAGCTTTGATATGCAAAGTTTTCACATTGAAACGTATTCACCAAAAAAAATGTATGCCCATTTTAAAATAGAAAAATTAAAAAATAATACAGCACTGTTATAACGAACTCGTAGGTACCGGACCATATTGTTCGTTATAAGCGTTAAAAATTCTTATACATAACGTTTGGTGTGTCCTTTTCCTAATTAATAACTCTTCTATTTAAACTATTATTTTTCTTAACGATCTTTTTGAGATTTACAAGAGTATCAGTTAAAAGATAATTTTCGAATCATAACTGTATACTTTTCGATATTAGCAGGCATGCTTAGAAAAAGATATGCTTCCAAAATCATACAAGAACTGACTTTACTAATTTCAATAGGGGAGTTTTCATGTCAAACCGCACAGAAAACTTTCATTTTCGGATTTGTCATCTCCGATTGTAATAAAATTTGCCACAAATATTGTAAATCGGTAGTGTTTATCAAATCACTAACATTTTGACCCCAAACCCTTTCAGATTTTGAAATATGACGTCATGAAAATTGGTAAAAAAACGTCCACATTTTAATAAAGTGCCCGTACAAAGTCGCTCATAACTTTACAACTATACAACTTACAATTTTCCTACACACAGAGAAATAAAGTGCCAACCGAATTGAAAAGTATATATTAATGGTAACAACTTATAAATTCAGTCAGTTCATCGATATTTACATTAGATTTCTGAATATTTTGGGTGTTACAAGTAAAATTTAGTTGAAATAACCGAACTTTGTTGTGAAAACTAATGTTAAGTTGTGCCAACCGTCTGAAATTCGAAATAAACAAATTTGAGCCGTGTAACCGAATTTCAGTTGGCGAATAGCAAAATGTTTCTCTGTGTGTATTAGTATCATTTTATAGGTGAGAACATTACCTTCAAAATGGTGTCCTAAATTTCTTTTTGTATTAAAATGTCAAAGTTAATTTTTTTAAGTTTAATATTCAAAGACGAAAATTTGCTTTCAACCACGTTTTCCTTCTTAACTCCGGAACCAAATGAGTCTCCACTTTAAAATGTTGTCACAAATGTAGAGAGGCTTTAGTTTTTAACATATAGTTTTTTCAGAATTTAAAAAAAATTAGATTTTGAGATATGGGTCTTTGAACAGTAAACTTAAAAAAAATACCTTTGATCTTTTAATACAAAAAAAATATTAAGGACTCCGTTTTGAAGGTAATGTTTTCACTTTTAAAATTGTACCAATAGGAAAATTGTAGGTTGTATAGTTTAAATGTCTAAAATCCTACTCATTTTTTAATTTTTGTTTGCAATATTTAAACAATTCTTCCATTACATTTTGGGCGAACTAAGGACCGTGACGGGTTACCCCACGGGACACTGTGGCCTTAGGTATCAATTGTACACGATGGGACGATCCCCTACGGATACGTGCAGGTTTTGTGAATTGGAACCCGAGTCCTCAGAGCATGTTCTCTGCAAATGTCCGACGCTCTCCGACAAGAGGGTGCGTTATTTTGGTGGTCGAATAGTGACGCCATCAGACGTTTGGAATTGTTTACCTTGTAGGATAGTTGGCTTCGTAGGGAGCCTGAACCTATAGGGGGTATTCGCTGGCAGCACAAAATACCAACTTCTGGTCGCAGTGCCACTCTAATCTAATCTCTCTAATCTCTCCATTAAATTGCGTTTCATACATTTTTAAATTATTTTTAGTGAAGTTTTAAGTAGAAAGCTTAAGTTTTCAACAAAAATTTTTGCTAAAAAATTGTAGATTGGTAATTTCTTAGGGCATTAAAAAAACTAAAAATTTCTCATTTTTAAATGATTTTTTTTTTGTCTACTAATATTTAGTAAATGTTTTTGCTGATTTTAGCAGATTATTTTGTTACTTTCAATTAACTAAAAATTAAATCAAATCAAATAATTTTGACAAAGAAAATTTGTTTAAAGTAAAACAAAAAATATTTAAACATGAATAAATAAATCTCAAAAAAAAAACCTAATTTACAATTTTGTTTTAAAAATATGAAATAATGAGTTAAATTATTTTAATGTTGTCTTTCGAAAAAAATGGGTATGTTTGAACTTTGTTTTTTTTTTTAATAAAATTTGTAAAGAATTTAATAAAAATTCTTGTGTTTGCACTCGAAATTAAAGAATTTATTCTGAAAATGTACTAAAATTTTTCATATTCAAGGAGTTTGGCCAAGTTTGCCGAACTTGGCCGAACATCACTTATTAGCCGAACTCTGAAGCCGAAACCGAGCACTCGTTCGGACGTGATACATTTTTAGTCCTAAATCACAAAACAAAGTGTTAGATCTAGCATCCGATATGCTAAAATGGCAATCCTGACTGAGTTGCTTAATCAACAGCGCATCCAATTCGAAAAGTAATTTTAAATTTTTAAACGCAAAAATTTTATGAACTTTTTAAATGTTTTGCCAAATTTTGTTATTTATTTAAATGTTTTTAAAAAACATGGCTTAATTGCGTAGCATAGTGGGATATATCACAAATTTATATGGAACAGGCATAATTGACGTAATATCGAGTTTTGATTTTTAAAGTTTCAAACCCCCTGCGGGAGGCATTATGACCACCCAAAATAGGGAACTTTTTGCTTATAAAATTTTGAGCGCTTGCCATTTTTTTTTTCTAATCCGATTTTCAAACATTAACATGTATGTAACCTGCTAGTAGAGACATACAAAAAACATGCTTACTTTTGTGGCTTATCTCTAATAGTCCCAAAGATATTCCTATTTGAAAATGTGAAATTCTAAATTTGGTCCGACTCAGGTCCAGTTTTTTACGAATAGCGGGACGAAATTGGGGACAATTTCTTTTTTAAAATATTGGATATTTAACTAGATAGGAAAAGACCCTAACCACGTGCTTGATTATTAAGAAGACAAGAATGGAGCAAAATTGATGATTAATAGGTTTTTTATTAAAGTTTTGCCTATTATGTAGGCTCGGGCTTTTCTAAAACTTCGGGTTCTGATGAGATATTTAGCCAGATCGAAATACTAGTATCAACCTAGCTAATATATTTGATTTGCTTTATTTTTGTAAATATACGGAGGTTGAAAGCTCGTTATAAATTGAAAATAACATGAAAATAATCTCGATGTATATAAAAACGAAAAATTAATATAACTGTAAATAAATAAATCCTTTATTAAATAAAAAAAAAAAATGCAACAGCTTATTCTGCTCGTTTAAGGAAGAAATTTAAAAAAAACTAAAATTTTTAAATTTTATAAAGCAAAATAAATTTTCGTAACCTCAAAATGCATTCTTTACAAACATTAAACCCAGCCAAAAATAAAAAAAATTGCAAGCTTAAATTAAATCCTTATATAATTGAAAACAAATTTGAATCTTTCTGAATAAAATTTATCTAATGCATATTTTCGTAAAAATTTAATTAAAGTTGAAGTTAATATATGGACAATATTTACATATATACTATATATATATTTGTTGTAGCGAAAACAGACCAGTGCCTCTGGTGGGAATCGAACCCATGAACCACGCACTGATAAGCCAGCATGCTACCAACTAGCCTACCGGGGCGCACATATATATTATTAACAGATTTTAATGTTAAAGTTTATATACAAAGATTTATATATTTACTTTTTTTTATTTTTAAAAAGTTTATAAATGTTTTACCAATTGTGTAGTCTTGAAAAAAAAATTTTTTTTAACATTATTTTGTCAACTGCATACATATCCATATGTATACATTTAAATTTTTTTATTTTTTAAATACTTAAAAATCCATATAATATATCCTTAAAGTTATTTTTATATATTTATTTTTTTATAAATGTTACACACAAAAATATAAAAACCCATGTCACTTACGAAAACCACCGATTCAATAACTTTAATTGCTTAAATTCCGCCAACAACGAAAATTGCTAATGCAATTTGAAATTTATAGCTTTTTAATTGAATTATTTTTCATTTAAATAAAAACTCATTTGATTAAAAAGTGATCAATATCGTACACTCAAAAAACTAAGTTAGTACAAAAGTTAGTAAAACGTCTTGTAAATCAGGTATACTATTTTTTAGCAATTTTTTTTTGCTAAAATCGTGTTTTCAGCTAAAATTTTTGTTATACTTATTCAGCACTTACTAATATACTAATGTTTTACTAATTAATTTTGCTGAAAAAAATTGTGCTGATTAATAGTGTGGACGACAACCAGATTGAAAGATATACGCAGAATGAAGCAGATGTCGCGGCATGTCAAGATGTAGTAGAGAAGAGGAAAATGATACTAAAAAGTACAACTCTAATAAGACATATAAAAAAATCAACCATGGAAGACTTTTGTATCTCTTTTTCATACATAAAACAAAATTTAGGATTAAAACAACTTAAATTTTGCGTTGTCACCGGCTTGTAAAAATAATTGTCTATTAATAAAATAAAAGACAAAAGAAAATATTTAAATTTAATATGTATTTCTATAATAAATGTTAATAGATTAATAATCTAGTGTGGTCAAATTGCAAACAAACATATACAGACATGTAGACAGAGTAAAGCGAAAGACAAAGACACACATCTTAGGTAGATTTGTATGGTTCCTTTTTCTTAATGCAAAAAAAAAGGGTTGTTTTTTTCATTTCGTTTGTTTTTGTTTATTTTTTTCGTTTCGTTTCTATAATTATCTTCGGCAGTTGCGTTCTTTAAAAGAAAGCATCATTTAGACTACCATTGATGTAAGTAGTTAAAAGAAAATTTTGGTTATGTTATATATATTTTCAGATATTAAATTAATTCATGTCGTCAATGTGGGAAAATGAAAATTTTTATATTTCGTAATTATTGTAAGTTATTTTTAAAAGAGTCACATGAGCAAATAAATTAACTAAATTACAATTTTTCTACAAATTTTTTGCGTTTTTTTCAGTCTACTAAAATTCAGCAAAAAATTTATTAATTTTTACCAAGGCTTTTTTATTTCTAATCTACTAAGTGTTAGCAAAACTTTTGCTGAATCCACTAAGATTTTGCTGACATTAGCAATTTTTTTGCTAGCACCCTCCTGACTAAAATTTTGCTGACTCAGCAATTTTTTTTGCTGACTTTACAAACTTTTTTTTTTGAGTGTATACTTTAACAAAAATCAAAAAAAAATTGTTGTTGAAATACCAAATGTTTTTTTAACAGGTTGAATTTTACAACATTGAATTTAAATTGGCCTGAAATTGTCATTTAGTTAGCAGCTTTATTTATACAGGGTGTCTGGTGGCAAATTTATATTTTTAAATACGATTATTTCAAAAAGTAATAAACGGTGCGGTGGCGCCGTTGGAATTATCGATTGTGCGGATTTGTCAGTCACGATGTTGCAGTGCTCGAGTGAGCATCGCGCATTCGCTCTGGAGACATTTTTTAAGAGTAATAATTCTTACTTAATTGCTCGTCGACAATTTTGTTCAAAGTTCGGTATTCGGCAAATACGTGATGGACCGAGTGGATCCCATGGATTTTTTTTTTTTTTATGGGGCTACCTCAAAGAGATTGTTTATAATGACAATTCCAAGTCTCTTTTGGCTTTAAAGGAAAATATTCGTCGAGAAATTGGCTCAAATGAACCAAGTTTACTGCAGCGTGTGGCGCAGAACACAAGGCTCCGTTTTGAACAGTGTGTTCAACTCGACGGAAAAAAAAATAAAATCCGCATTTCCATTCTATCGTTCAATGCTCTTAATAAAACTTTGTGTCAATTATTACGTTTTTTATTTAAGTTTGAAAATATAAATCTGCTGCCAGACACCCTGTACTTATGTGAAGAAATTCACACAGAAATTATTTTTTTTTTCTTTCTATTGAAGCATAGGGGTTATGGCAAATTTTTTTCTGGATTTTGTCTTTCCAGAAATCAGAGTATTTTTTTGTTCAAAACAATTTTTAATTTATTTTTTGCGAAATTAAACTAAAAATTACATTATCAATTTTATGATAATGTTTTAGAATAAATATTCAGATTAAAATATCTGAAACTAAATTATTCAACTTAATAAAGTAATAAACCTAATAAGAATTAATTCATATCTAATCTAATTGAAATGAATTTAAAATATTTATTACTAATACCAGTAAATATATACATTTGTAAACAACAACTACATAAATATTGCAAAAAACAACAACAATGTGTTGATGTTTGCTTTTGAGCGATAATATAAAAAAAAAGTCAAGCAAGTTCCGAATTTGAGCAAATATTTAATTGATTCAATTAATTTTTAATTGACTGATTTTAAAATTTACAACAAACCTGTTTAATTGAAAAAGTAAAGAAACATTTTTTTGTGTTAGCTCTTAGATTAAAATTTTGCCGGCTAGCCATGAAAAATGCCTTGCGGCGCTGAGGTGATATTGCTTTAATGTATGAAAACAAAAAATGTTTTAAATAAATCTAACAAAAACCCCAATATCATAAAACGGGCAAAAAAATTCGTGTTTTTCAAAATAGTCGCGGCTGTCTATTAAAGCTCTAATATATGATAAACAATTTGTTTGAGTTTATTTATATATTTTGAAATGTGATGAATGCAATGAGATCAATAATTTGAAATCACTTTAATTTAGACGAACAAAAAACCTGTAATTTTTATATTTTTAATTTGATTTAAACTTAAATGCGCCAAATTCTTTGCGCGCTAAAGATAAATGATAAAAGTGAATGAATCTAACATACACAAAAAGTTATTCATGTCATGCAAAAAAATAAATAAAAATTTAAATATTTTCCATCATTTTTGAAATTCCTCATATAGAAATACCTGAACATTTAAGGAATTTTATTATAAAGAATAATATTGAAAATTTTTAAAATATTTATCTGTTTGAAAGAGGTACACTCAAAAAAAAAAGTTTGTACAGTCAGCAAAAATTTTTGCTGAGTCAGCAAAATTTTAGTCAGGAGGGTGCTACCAAAAAAATTGCTAATGTCAGCAAAATCTTTTGCTGAAAATCGCGAGCTGATTTTTAGCAACAAAATTAGTAGATTCAGCTAACACTTAGTAGATTAGAAATAAAAAAGCCTTGCTAAAAATTAATAAATTTTTTGCTGAATTTTAGTAGATTGAAAAAAACGCAAAAAAATTGTAAAAAAATTGTAATTTAGTTAATATATTTGCTGAAAATCATAAAACATATTTTTGTGATTCTTTTAAAAATAATTTACAATAATTACGAAATATAAAAATTTTCATTTTCCCACATTGACGACATGAATTAATTTAATATCTGAAAATATATAGAAATAAATATATATAACATAACAAAAATTTTCTTTCAACTACTTACATCAATGGTAGTCTAAATGATGCTTTCTTTTAAAGGACGCAACTGCCGAAGATAATTATTTAAACGAAACGAAAAAATAAACAAAAACAAACGAAACGAAAAAACAACCCTTTTTTTTGCAATAAGAAAAAGGAACCATAAAAATCTACCTAAGATGTGTGTATTTGTCTTTCGCTTTACTCTGTCTACATGGGTGTATATGTTTGTTTGCAATTTGACCACACTAGATTATAAATCTATAAACATTTAGTTTAGAAATACATATTAAATTTAAATATTTTATTTTGTCTTTTATTTAATTAAAAGACAATTATTTTCACAAGCCGGTGACAACGCAAAATTTAAGTTGTTTTAATCCTCAATTTTGTTTTATGTATGAAAAACAGATACAAAAGTCTTCCATGGTTGGTTTTTTATATTCGGTCTTTCTGGGCCACCCTGTACGTCTTATTAGAGTTGTACTTTTTAGTATCATTTTCGTCTTCTCTACTACATCTTGATATGCCGCGACATCTGCTTCATTCTGCGTATATCTTTCAATCTGGTTGTCGTCCACACTATTAATCAGCACAATTTTTTTCAGCAAAATTAATTAGTAAAACATTAGTATATTAGTAAAGCATTAGTATAAAACAGTTAAGTGCTGAATAAGTATAACAAAAATTTTAGCTGAAAACACGATTTACCTGATTTACAAGACGTTCTACTAACTTTTGTACTAACTTATTTTTTTGAGTGTACCATTCACTAACACACACACCATATCTTGACGACATTTGCTCCTTCCGAATGCAAACCTGTGCAGAATGCTTGAAAAAATTTCTAGTTCATTAGATTGAACAACTGTGTTGTTTTTTTTTTTTTTTTTGTTCGTCATCTAAACATACAACAAACAATTTTTTGTTTAATTTTTCAAAACTATATTAAATCTTTTAACTCCCTTAACAAATAAGTACCGATATGTTTCAAATCCTCTTCTCTCTAACTAAATTCACGATTCCTGCTGATTATGATTGCAAAATTTTAAGTTCACTTGAAGTTCGTTAACGCATCCGCATCCGTTTATTTGATTTTCTATATGAAACTTTAGATGAATGTCAACAAAAAAAAAATGGCTGACAATTCCAAAACTTAAACGGAATGAAGTTGCAGTAAAAAAATCATAAAATGCTAACGAAAACCAACACCATAACATTTTATAATTTTTACCAGTTATATAGTCAATGTTGTTATTTTTTTGTTAACAATGTTTTAAAGTAATTTTGAAAAAAAAGAACTAAAATTAAAAAAGGGGTTAAAAGAAAATAGCGTCACAGACAATAGCATACAATTGCAATTGTATACACGTGACTTGAAAGCTTAACAAAAATTTTTAAAACAAACTTTTTGTAAAAACTACAGCACCGATTTTTTATGTGTCTTCAAAATACCCGTTCAGTTTAAGAAACTTCAAAAAGAAAATAAAAGAGTTTCTTTTTTTTCAGTAAGAGAAAAAATTAGTTTAGTTTTCTTTTCAGCCATACAAAGTTATGCTTAAAAAGGAATTAAAGCAGAGCATTAAATAATGAATTCATAAATGGTATAATAAATGAGACAAAATTTCTTATAAAATTTTGTTGAAATTTATCCAATCGCTGCTGGAAATGAATGGTCGATTAATACAAAGTCACAATTCTGTGATATATGATTGGGGGCTTGCCACGAAACTGGTGCAACCGAAATTGTGGTGTACCAAAAATCGGATGACTATAGTAATGGTGACAAAGCATTAACTGGTTGGTACCAGATATATCATGTAACTGGAGAAAATGTAACATAACATCAAAGTGTACTGAAGCAACTAGGGCCGTTGCAATTAAAATTGTTACTGATCATTGAACTGGTTCAAAGTGGTGGTCATTGAACAGGTTCAAAGCCGTTTGCAGTGCATGAAAACATGGCAATTAGTGCCAAAGGATTCAAATCCTTGACTGCTATAAAGCGGATAAAATACTTTAGGAATTTTATCTGTACCGGAATTTTATGTTGTGACAGTAGAAATGAAGACGTAACACTGCTTTGGTTCAAAAGAATTGAATTCGGAACTGTTTAGATGGTAACCAGGGTTGTCAGGTTGAAACTTGTTTGGCGAGTTAATTTTTGAAATGGCGGTTTTTCGAGTGAATGTCGATTATCTTGATAATTTTACATATAAAATATCGTTACCAAAGAAACTAGAAATATGTCACCAGAATATGATATTTTGCACAACTTGAAACATTTTACAAGAATATAAATTAAAACAAGAATATAAGTTATTGAAACTTTTCATTAAATTAATGGAGTTTTTTTATAAAATTTATTGAAAAATTTCATGTTGTTTATTAAAAATTACATACGACTAATTAAAAAAATTTATAAAAACCATGAAGCTTTGTTATCAAGTTTAAGAAATTTTTCATTCACATTGAACAGAAAACTTCATCAGTTTTGTGAAAAATGTTTATTAAAACTCGTCCAAGAAATTCTCGCTGTGTAGCAAATAAAAAAAATCTATTTTTTAACAACCTTTCTAAGATTGCTAAAAATGAATTTGCAAAACAGTTTATTTTTTTAATTTCGTTCTTAACTCTTAAACAAAATAAAAAGAACCGTACACTAAGAGAATTATCTGCATGATATCAAAGATTTTTTGTCCATTGAAACTTTTCATTGAATTAATGCAGTTTTTTCATAAAATTTAATGAATTATTTCATATTATTTATTAAAAATTTCATACGACTAATGAAAAAGTTTCATTAAAAATAGTTTGTCAGTTTATCTGAAACCCAATTATTTTATTACAATTTTTAAATACCGGCAAAGTGTCGGATTTTAAACTTTTACAGTACTGGCACGGTGTCAGAAAAGATAACGCTTGGCTGTGGGTATTTTCCAACGTTGTCACTACAATGGAATTCAGTAGTTTGCCAGTACTCTTAATAAGATAATTTAGTATTTACCCACACTTAGGATACTATGTAGGTAAAGACCACTGCAAATGTTAAACCAATGAAATTTCACTTAAAGAAAGGACGACTTACATTTCAGTAAATTCAATTAACATTGTCATTTGTTTTTTTAATCTTCAAAAAAAAGCCTAACAATTGTAGTAAAAATGAACCATATGTTAGTAAAAAATAAACAAACATTTTTTTTTTTTTTAGAACTGTTGAGGTTAAGAAGAAGAATGAACGTTTTTCTCTAAAAATTAAAAACACTATTAATTTTTAAATCAGACTAGACTAGTTTCTGCCTTTTTATGGACAGACTCATCAGTGATTTTCCATTTAAATTGTATTATTATTTGTGTCTTATAATTGTCAGATTGGCTCTATATGATAAATTTTTTTCAACAACCTGCGGCTGTAAGAATAAAACCTGCGCTCATATTACATTACAAACGTAACAATACAAAGTCATGGCCGTTTAGCGATCACACCCAAGTATGGCCTCGAATCTAATGCAGCTAAATTGCAGATTTCTTTCCTATTAGCTTTTTCTGTTATTGTATATTACACTCAGAAGTGACAACACTAACAACACAAATATTCTATTTTTAGATTTTTGTTTATTTTTCTAATCTCCTCCGTCTCTATTTCACAATGTTACCAGATTGTCGTATTTTTTTATTTTTTTTTATTTTTTTAAATAACACAAAAAAAATCTACTGTAAAAAATTAATGTAAAATAATAGAACAGTCATATGACGTGGTTTGTTTTTTTAAATGAACTACAAGGTTAGTAAAAAATTTGATTTTTTCTACATATGACTGAAATTTACATTAAAAATAAAGAAACTGTATTACAACCCAAAAACTACATATTTTTAAAGCAGAAGTTCCCTGAGTGCAGTACTTTAAAAATTCTTTTTTTAGCAAAAGTATGAAAAATAACCAATAATTCAGCGATTTTTTATTTAAAGTGAAAATTTAAATTATTAAAATAACATTGAAATTATTAAAATAACACGGTTTGTTACACTTTTCAAAGTAATCGAACTTGTATCTTCTTTTCCATTGGCAAAAATACTATATTTTGATTTTGAAGTGATTAGTCGCAGGAGTAAGCGTATAAATTGTTGGCCATTACCAGCAGATTATAACATTTTTTAATTTTCGAAAATCGGTTGATATATATAAAATTTGCAAGCTCTCAAAATGTTTGAGTCTAATTGAGCAGCTCATTACATATCTAGTGGGCAATTCTTTGGAGCCTAATTGAGCAGCTCCTTATATATCTAGTGGGTAATTCTTTGAAACTTAACCCTCTAACGGGTAAGGCTGCCTCGGGGCAGCTTTTGTAAAATTTACCACAAATGCACTAAATGAGCGTTTAATACTTAGAAATTAATATATTCCGATAGAAAACTAAATTTGCTAAATAAATAAAATTTTTCGTGTGCCGTCCACCGTTTGGAAGCTAGAAAGCTTCAAAATTCAAATTTCGTAAAATTTCAAAAATTAATTATTTTTGAAAAAAAAATAATTTTCAAAAATCTAAAAAACGAATTTAAGTTGCCTAAAAACTCTTTATAATAAAATATAAGTAAGATTAAAGCTTTATCTTTAATAATAAGTCTTTACTTTAGTCCAAGGACTCACAAGATTTTATCAGGATTCCTCTAAAGGACATCGTCTTAACTTATAAACTAATAGAAGGCTTTTTATGAAATTTTGCAGAAAATAGACATTAAGTATTAATAGCAAAGCGTTGAAGTTTGAACAATATAAATTGAAGTTTAGATACTTTTTCGCCTAATTTCGCTTTTTCCAAAAAGCGAAAATCGCGATATCTGCTTAACTAGGAGCAGAAAAAAAATAGTTTTTCGAGAGTGGTTATATCTTGGTAAGAGAAATATTTTTTGTCCAAAACTTCTCTTTTATATGTTTTAGTTTCCAAAATTCAAACTAAAATATTTTGGCTCATATCGCCTAAATTTAGCAACTATAAACAATTTTGTTGAAGAACTTATTATTTGTTTTTCGAGTGGAGCACATAGTATGAATTTCGTTGCAAAACATCGTTTGGCAGTTAGAGGGTTAAACTTGAAATTACGGCTGAAGTGTTTATGGCTGTGCGAAGTTTCATAGCAATCCGATCAGCCAGTCTGAATTGCACTATAGTAAATTGTGGCCAAAACTAAAAAATAATGTCTTTGATTTATTCAGATATTTTTATGCCAAACATAAATGTATATACCAAATAAAAAGAATAAGTCAACTTTGTTATTGTGAGTGGGCTTTATTAAATTTTACAATACATCAAAATTGCAGCTTTTCTAATATCGATTTACTAAGTAAAAAAAATTTTTTTTTAAATATGAAAACAAAGTAGGATATGGTAATCCTTTTGAATTTAGTTTTGTTTTTATAAAATTGTTACTATATCAAATTTAGTTTGGTTTTTAATAATTGCATGACGATGTTAAGTATTTTGACTACGTATCCAAATTAAGGTGACAGATAAGGAAGTATATTCTTTATTAATTTTTGAGCTATTTAAATTAATAAACAAAGAAAATATAGAGTTATGGGGAATTCCAGGTCAAACCGCACAGCATTCGGATTTGTCATTTCCGATTTTAATGAAATTCGGCACAAATATCCACGAACTCATCGACGAAAATGTGCTTACGACCACGTTTTCCTTCATAACTCCGGAACCAAATGAGTCTCCACCTTAAAATTTTGCCACAAATGTGAGAGGCCTTATATATTTTTTTCAGAATTTTAAAAAAAACATTTTGAAGGTAATGTTCTCACCTATAAATGGTACCAATAGGAAAATTGTAAGCACTGTAGTTTTAAAGTTATGAGCGACTTTGTATGGGCACTTTATTGAAATCTTGACGTTTTTGCCAATTTTCATAACGTCATATTTCGAAAACTGAAAGGGTTTGAGGTCGAAAGGTTAATGATTTAATAAGCACTACCCATTTACAATATGTGTGGCAAATTTCATTAAAATCGGAGATGACAAGTCCGAAAATTACAGTTTTCTGTGCTGTTTGACATGAAGTTTCCCTATAGCCGGTTGTTAAACTAAAGAATAACTTTTACTTTCTCAGAAGATGAACAATTTATCATTAACACTAAATTATTATTATAATTGTGCATAAAATTCTTATCTTTTGTTAAAATATGATTTGGAAAATTCCTTAAAACTATGTAAACCAAAAATTACGCTCTGTTTTGCCATTTTTTCTTATGCGGCAAAATAACACCAGTGAAAAGGGACTTCTTTAAAATATGTGTAGAGGAAATAACACACAGAAAAACGGTTGGCTCACTTTAGCGAACACTCCCTTAACAAAACGGTTTATTGGCATTCGATGTTAAGCAGTCGTTATTCCATTCTTACAACTCAATACTTCAAACTGAATTTCCATCCAAAGAATATACTCCTTTTGAGCTTTCTAGATTATAAAACTTATTGTTCCTTTTATCCCGGAATGCAATATTATTGTATCGTTGTATTGTATTATTTGCTGTTATTTCATTGTGTTGAGAGTATAGATTAACAATGACACTGACATTGTGTGGTCAATTGACATTTATTTCATTGTAGCTGACAATTTTCTTTTTTCACTCCCACTACCACTTTATTGTGAAAATAAAAACATTTTTTAATACAAATCCTACATAGTTGCATGGTTGGTTTTGTTGTAAAGTCATTGCAATATTTGTTGTTCTTTTAAACATAATAAAGTTTTCAATTATTTTTTTTTTTATATTATGTTTCTGTACTTTAAAAAATAAAAAGAATCTTTTGTTATAAGTAAGTCTGAGCATTATCATTTGTATACGAGTCATTTCAAAAAATTTCGATTCCATTGTTTAAATGGATGTGTATGGATTTTATTGAACGTGAACACACTGATATAAACACATGTGCAGTATTAAGTTTTTCGAATTTCGGTGCAGTTAGCGTTGAATCGCTGTTCGTCATTTTTAGCAAGCCAAAGAAAAATAATTTATGTTTAAAATGCTCTAACTTTCTAAGTTATTATCCGATTTTATTAAATCTTAGCTCATTTAAAAGTTTAGGTCTTCTTCTTTCATATACTTTATAATGTACAGTCATTTTACAGAAAGATTACAAAAAATCCGAAACGTTATTTATTTGGGAATATTTAAAAAAATATAATCTTCGATTTGTCTTAAACAATTCGAAGTGATAGATCACTTCACTCAGAAAACTTCTGCTTTAAAAACATGTATTTGTTTGGATTGAAATACAGTTTCTTTATTTTTAATAAAAATGTCAGTCCTTTATAGAACAAATTTAATATTTTACTAAACTTGTAGTTCATTTAAAAAAACAAACCACATCAAATGACTGTTTTACGACCATTTTTACAATCGTTTTTTTTTTTGTTATTTAAAAAAATAAAAAAATGTTTGTTTATTTTTACTAACACATGTGGTTAATTTTTACTGCAATTGTTCGTAATTTTATGAACAGTAAAAACAAATGACAAAGTTTAGTTACATTTAATGAAATATTAGTCGTCCTTTCATCAAGTGAAATTTCATTTGTTTTTGACTACAATTGCTGTCGTCTTTACCTACATAATATCCTTAGTGCTGCCTTGTATAACATATCTGAATTTCAGAGTGGGTTAGTAAGAAATTCTCATATTATTTGTTTAAAAAAACTAAAACTTTTTTAATTTCTTCAATACAAACGAATTTAAGATTTTCCCAAGACCCATACTTTAAAGTACATATATATAAATTGTCTTGGCGCTCTGAATTCAGATTCGAATTCCAGTCATAGAGTTGTTCAGCTATTCTAAACTAAAAAAAATCGATTTTCCGTCATATTCGAATTATTTTTCAACGAACCGTTGATTTCAAAACAGATAAAGATATCTAAAAGGTTCAAAAGGTATTTTGAATATGAAGAGTAGTAGTTTTAGAAGCCGTAACGAGTTTTAAGTAAGAGAAAATATTCGCGATGTGGTAAAGTTTGAAATATAATGAAAAACTTTTATTTTTACTTTTTTATGTTAGAATGTTTTAAAAACTTGATGACTTACATACAAAAAACTAAAACCTGGTTTTAATTAAAAAATGTATTGAATCAATTAATATTTTAATTGATTTCGCACCTATCACGGAAATGATACTATCAATTAAAACCCCAGCTAAATTGTTTAGAACAGATTACATGTGCACCTGTTCTAGAACAACTTCTTTTACCACCGGTTACATGGAACCGGTTACATGGAACAGGTTTCTGGGAGTCGAAATATAAGGTTTCACTGTCCCAGAGTCAGTTCTATAACTGGTTCTAGAACCGGTTCTAAAGCAACCTGGACAAACTCCATATAAAAAGAACCAGTTGAAGAACAGAAATAAGAAAATGTTATAATACCCCTGCAGGAAATGTCAATAGTGAAAAAGTATTGATTCACTATTGACTGTGTCACCAGTACTACTAACCAAATATTCCCCAGGCAATGTAATTCGCTATAGACATTTAACATGTACGTGTCATTGAAAATCACTAGTGACATTAGAACTATTGACTAGGTAGTGAATAGGTAGTTCTTATGGGACCATATGTAGACATTGGAACCAAAGACTCACTAGTGACTAGGTAGTTCTTATGGCACCATATGTAGACATTAGAAACATAGATTCACTAGTGACTAGGTAGTTCTTATGGGACCATATGCAGACATTGGACCAAAGATTCACTAGTGACTCGTTAGTTCTTATGGGACCACATGTAGACATAAGAACCATAGATTCACTAGTGACTAATTAGTTCTAATGGGACCATATGTATACATTGGAACCAAAAATTTACTAGTGAGTTAATAAAGTAAAAAGTGTAGACGCTTAGTTGACAATGTCAACAAAATAGTAGACAAAAGTGGAGACTTGGAGACACTTGACCCCAAGCTTCCTGCAGGGACAGTATAAGTTGTTCTGCAACCAGTTATTTGGATTTTACTATTTTACTGGGACTTTTATTGAAAATTAAAAAGGAAAAAAGTTATAAATAACTTCTTCAAAAAAAATATATATATATTACTCAAAAAAAATGTGTGTGAAAGATACGTTGGTATGTGTGTTTTTGTTAATGCTGCGTCTGTTTGTGTGTGTGTGCATCTGCTTATTTTGTTTGTAAACTTCAAATTGATTTGGTATTGAACATTTTTTATTTAAGCATAGAGTGTATGAAAAGATAAGTTTAGAATTACGTCTAAGATAAAATATGTATTTATATACTTAAAAGTCAATTAAAATATTAATTGATTCAATTAAATATTTGTTCAGAAAAAAATTTAATTCAAATCAAATCTTTAATTAGATATTTTAGGTTGATAATTCTTTCTGTGTAGAGGAATTCTAAATACTAATTCAATTTAAGAAGTATACTCTGTACTATTGGTAGTGATTTTTGAGAAGTTTAAAATTCGTGTGTATTGAACAATATTGAAAATTTTTCCTTTTTGAAAGAAACTATGTATATGAGAATTGCTTACAAAAACCTAAATATTTTTCGACTCCATGGAGAACCCACTCTGAAAATTGGATGTATTGTAAAAGACAATATGATATATCACCACAAATTGTTTTAAAACAATCTATGATGTGGGTTTTCAAATATTCGCTAATAAATTACGTTTGAAGATGTAGTTTTTGAACAATTCGCCAAAAATTTGCGTTATTGCTTTTTTGTATAATTTCCTATAAACATTTAAGTTGTAACCTTTCAAATGAAATAAAAATTTTATAAAAACTAAAGAAGTTAGAGCAGTTTAAACATTAAGTATTTCTCTCAGTTTTACTAAAAAATATCGAACTTTAAGCCGAAATACACCGATTTTGTAAAAACTTAATACAGTACATATCATAGGAATGTTGAATATCGATGTGTTTCTTTTCAACGATAATCATAGTCACATATCTGCAGACCATATCGAAAAAATTTAGAATAACACATATATTTTAAAAGAGTTTCTGTTGTAATCTTTGTAAACAGTTAAAGAAAAATGAGCAAGAGTGTTTTAAAACGTTTTCATTTTATTCTAAACAACACAAAAAAAAATGAAACATAGACGTGATATAAAATAAGAAAGAATACAATTGTATCTTTTATGCTTTTTAAAAAAAATTACATCTAATCAACAAATGCCATTTTAGCTTAAAGCTTATTATCAAAGTCAAAGAAGTTGAGAAATTTAAGAAACAAGTGGAGATTTTTAAAACTTTAAAAATAATCATAAAGAAACAAATGATATAATCTTTGCTTATATAAAATGTAATCATTCTGCAAAATTTGATTTAACATGATGCAATTAAGCTTGTCCTGGCGCAATGCTGGCAGTCCTTGAACCAAATAATAATTTATTGTTTACAGAATAGTCTTGGTAAACATTTTGTATATTATTGGAGCCTTCTAGTAAGGATTACTATTTTGGTAATTTTTTTAATTTTAATTTTTTCGAAAATAACTATAATTCGACCTTTACAAAACACTGAATTTGGATATTTCGTTAGGATATTTCGATCCTAAACCATGCATCGCACATAAAACTTTGTGCACTAAAATTCTAGTATATTATTATACCCTCCACATATATCAGTCTGTCATTCCGTTTGTAAAGCATCGAAATGTTGGTCTAATGCCCTATAAAGTACACTCAAAAAAAAGTAAATAGAAAAACTAGTAAAGTCGTTAGTATTCCAACTTTGCAAGTTTTAAACTAAATTTAGTTCAAATTTAGATTTAAATTAAGTTTTAAAATAAAACCATAAAAAATGTTAAAGAGATTTAAAAAACAAAACTAAAAAGGGAAACATTTTTTTCTGAATTAAAGGAATATAAAAGGAAGTGTTTGTGTTTATAAAATAATTTATAATGGTAAAAACAAATTGATGCAACAAACAATTTAAAAAATATTTTTATTTTAACAATGAATATTACAATACTGCTTGCTTTTTTGACTCTTTCGTTGAATATTTATTGCAGTTAATAAATTTGGCAATGAAATATGTAAGCGAAAGTGGACATCACCATCTTTTTGGAATGTGTAATTTGTTCCTGGGTAAGAGTTCATTGTAGAGGGTATAAAGGAAAAAGTTGGTAAAACCTTGTTTTTCCTAACTAATTACATTTTACTCCTTTTATTTATATATATTATTCATATTATATTTTTTATTTCTTATATAACTTATTAAACAAGAGGCAAATTGGGTATCAAATGAAAGGTATTTTAAAAACCCATCCACTGGTATATTAAATAAGACCGTGCATGTACCACATTTGTATGGAAAGATGTTGGTGCAAGTTCAAATTATCATATGATAACACTTATTTAATTTTATCGACGGGGTGTCTGGTCTTTTTTAAATATTTGAAATAAGTATCAGACCTGTGCCCACGGCATATGCCATTTGGTTATCAGCATTTTTGTTTTCTCAAGTACTTTGCGTACAAAAAAAAATAGTATACCTTAAATTTTAGACATATTTTCCTACAAAAATGTTGTAATTGTTTACCCCCATTTTCAGGCCCTAAACGTAAGATTGCTCACGTGTGTAATATTTGTTTGACCTTAATTTACATATTACAGTTTAATTAA
The DNA here is from genome assembly GCA_021234595.1 of Delia radicum. NCBI lineage: Eukaryota > Metazoa > Arthropoda > Insecta > Diptera > Anthomyiidae > Delia > Delia radicum. The sequence goes on along the minus strand of CM037855.1, from coordinate 159,533,745 downwards.
AATCTGCGGATTCACCACTGTGTAGTTTCACCAAGGTAAAATTATATTTTATATAACGGTATAACTTAAGCACAAAACCGATATTTCTATCTTTGGCTTGCAAAATAAATTTAAAATGTTTTTGGTCAATTATTGTCGAAACGACAATTAAAAACCTTCCGTATTCGCTTTATTCGAATTTTTTTTGCAAACAGAAAAAAAATTTTAACTAGAGTGTGACATTACGTTTTTGGGATGATTTATTGAAATCATACCCACGACTCTTATCGGTTAGCCGGGTTTCTGATTTTAATCTAAAGTATTTATGATTTCTGTGTGTATACTTAGCAGTTTGGTATCAAAAATGAGAAAAATATGTCTGTTATAGCTAAAAAGGCAAAGAAACCTGTAAATTGATTTATTGATTTACCTTTCTGAAATCATAACCACGACAGCTATATGTTAGCAGTTTTTCAGATTTTCACGTAAACTTTATAATTATATAGCTGTCGTGGTTATGGTTATTATATAAATAGGCCTCTAATTTGGCGCATTTTAGTAATATAATGCAAATACAAGAAATCTTACGACATCATGAAATTTCTTTTACAAAAAATTAAATTTAAAAAAAGTCAGAACTAATTCTGAATTCTTAATTTATTTTTAAAAAAAGTTCATATGTTTTTCCATCCCTGATCCACGAGAGATTGACATACAAACTTTAGAATATTTAAGTTTTACAATTTTCAATGAATATTTTCTGAAGAGGTAGAAAAACATCTAATTTCTTTTTTTTTTTAAATAAAATACATTTTTGCTGATTTGAACTTAAATTGAAATTTCTATTGCACTAAAAGTACAGAACCAGCTCTGAACTTTAAAAGATTTTTCTTTAGTTCAGTTGAGATATATGGAGAAAATTTCTCATGTAACCCTACTTCGTTTTTTTATGAAAATATTCATTGAATATTATAAATCTCAAATTGCTGTGTTTGTCATAATTTCTGTGACTGCATAATTGTTAATCGCTCTAAAACATTTTACTTCAAATTGCCCACTGTTTTTTTAAAAAAATCTCACACTTCAAAGATGCTTATGTCAAGTTCAAAAACGTATTTTTACGTATTCTTTTTTTTTTTAGTACTGATAAGACATGAAAATATATAAACACAACACGTAAAAGCTCAATACAAAAAATCAGTTTGGCATAAATTAGTCTAATCAAAACATACAAAACGAGAGTATTAAAAATTATTAATTAAAATAAAAAAAATAATTGAAAACTTTCAGTTTCTAAATAAAGTGAAAGAATGAAATTTTTATTAATAAGCAGTAAGTTCAATAAAATAAAAAAAAGAAAATACTTCAAAAATATTCTAAAATCATTCTAATTAATTTACTTTTATAATTAATTTAGTTTTCGTGCTAATAACCCACGGTTTATTATCTTACTGCCAGATTACTGCGGAAGATTTTAGTTTGAAATTAATACAAAATATTTTAAATACAACAAAAGATAATCAAAACTTTGTTGTAGCACCATATGAGGCTTATAATTTATATCATGAAATATTTCCACTACCAGAATCCAATGAAAGTGATGAAGTGGAAAATTCTAATGAAATACACGCAGAAGAATCAGCCGTGATAAAACAACAAAAACTTGTAGCTTCTCGTAATAAAAATAACTCAAGTTTACCCGATTTATTATCAACAATTTCTTTAAAAGCCAGATGGTCTTTTAATTTTCAATCTCGTGATACACACAAACAAACTTTTCATCAATTAGGATCGAAGGATCATAAAATCTATCGGGACTTTCTACGTAAAGATGATACATTTCATTACACACATGATGAACAATTAAATGCTAGTATTTTGGAACTACCTTTGAATTTGAATAAAGTAAAATTAATAATTATATTACCCGATGAATGGGAATGCTTGACCGATTTAAGAGATTATTTAACGGAAAATATAGAAGTGATTGATAAGATCATTAAGAGGAATTATAGTCAGACCTTATGTAGAGTATCCTTGCCGAAATTTCATGTGTCGTATAAAATAAGTTTAAAAGATTTTTATGAAGAGGTATGTAAAGTAAATTTTTGTAAAATAAATAATTTAATTAATTAATAATGTGTTAATATTTCATAATTAAAGATTTCTTTACAAGATGTGACTAGTACTGAAAATATTTATCAAATGTCCAACTTAGAATTCAATGAACGTGGTATTGGTAAATTTGAAAAGACAAGTAAGTAAAAGTAATTATAGAAAGTCATTTTAAAATTTTTTGATACGATCTTCGGATATGTGACTATGGATATCGTTGAAGATAAAACCATCGATATTTTGATATGTGTAATGTATTAAGGTTTTCCAAAGTTCGTTGCAGTTCGCGTTGAATAACGGCACGAAGTTTGATATTTTAATCTAAACTTAGAGAAATATCTCGTTTTTAAACTGCTCTAACTTTTTCAGTTTTTAAGCGATTTACTTATATCGTATCTCATATGAAAGATTTAATCTTCTTCTTTAAGATATTTGTTAGAAAATTATACAGCCACTTTGAAGAAAGTTTAACAAATGCATAAAGTGTATTTTTCCCGTACATTTCAAAAACTACATCTTCGATTTTTCTTAAACAATTTGTTGTGATAGATTATATTGTCTTCTATGACATATCCATAATTAAGAGTCGGTTCCCGATGGCACAGTTTTGAGCAAGTTTGCCTATAGCCCACATTTTTAAACGAATTTATTAATTTTGTAAATATACGGATGTTGACAGCTCGTTGTAAATTAAATATAACATAAAAATAATCTCGATGTATATAAATACAAAAAACTAATAAAACTGTAAAAAATATTACTTGAGTCAGAGTAACAACTAAAAATTGTTTATATATATATAGTACATTTTGGTCTTCAAAGTTTAGTAACGTCATGACGCGTGTTAGGAAAAGACCCTAGCCACGTGTTTGATTACTAAGAAGCAGAGCTGTAAATGAATCATTAATTTTTTTTAATTAATTCGCGAATCATTCATGCATTGAATTAGTAAAATTTTGAATTACTTCTTTTCGCCAAAAACGAATTGAATGAAATTTGAATCTATTGATAAGCATTTGGCTGGAATGAATTGCAATTCATTGCAAATCAAATGAATTTGGCAAAATGAATTGCAAATCATTTTCAATTCAAATGAGTTTGGCGAAATGAATTGCAATTCATTTCCAATTCATTTGACTAGAACTGATTTTGAATTAATTCAAATGAATTATTAACATGAGTTGCAATTCATTTTCAATTAATTTAAATTGAGCTGATTTTGAATTAATTCAAATAAATTTTATGAAACTTTTCATCACATATAAGAAAATTTTATAAATATGATTAATAACACGGTGCTATATTGAAAAAAAAAAACTTGTAAAATGACCTAATGTAGGTTGTAGGACTTGTTGAGTAAATCACTTTTCAATTTTCAGAATTTCGAATACACCCTCAAAATCTGAAGTTATCGACAATAAATGTTTTTTCAGGACTTTATGAGCAAAAATATTTTTAACTTAATTACTTCTAAGCCGCTTTTAAATTTTTCAACGGTTTTAGGAAGATGAATAGTTAAGCTTTACAAATATATATATATCTGTTCATACTTTTAATAAACAAATGTGAAAATATTATACAAAATATTTCAAACTTTCAATTTTTTTTTAATTTTTTCCTCTTTAATGCCTTTATTTTCTAAACATTCTTTGAAAACCTAGTTCTTTCTTATTTTTCTTTTAAGGGACATTAAATAATGCGTAAAGTGACACCTTGTTTTTGAAATCGGTTTAAAAATTGTTAATGTAACAATTTTTTTTTACTTATGCCTATTTTGTATTGCTTCTTTGCCTTTGAGTTGTCAAAGTGCAATATGCAATAAGAAGAAATGAGTGATTTCGTAAGAAAGAGAGTAGCTAAGCAGCAACATATTTTCCATAAAAAGTTTTCTCTTGAACTTGACTTGCTGCTGTTTCAAACAGATGGTTTTGATTAAAGTTTGCTGTATTTGATTGAAAGACAAATTGTTTTGTTCAACGTTTCTTGTGTGTTCTTATGTTTCCTTTATTGTTTATTGTGTGTAAAAATGTCTTCGGGAATTGATTTTTCAAATGATGATGATTTGGTGGATCCATGTTTCGTTCCACCAATAACGCAAAACGATTGCTTACTTCTGATGATACAAATGAAGATGGACCGCCTTCCTCCCAAACCTCCCGTGGAGCTCTGTCAGATCTGAAAGATTGCAGCTCATTATTGGAACTAGCATCGTCAGAATCGGATAAATGCTCGCCCAGGAGTTTGATTTTTAAACATTTTTTTTTTCAATTACAACAAAGGTTTGAAAATTGCTTGGAAAATTGCGAATTATAAATTGTTAAATATCCCATTATTTCTATAGAGTAGCAAGACTAAGAGTAAGCATAATAAAGCTAAAGTCATGGCAAAGTGAAACAATTGCGATAAGGTGTTGTCAGGCACATTGCATCTGAAGAAACAAACTTCAAAGACCATGTTTACTTTGATTAAGTGCAATTAATTTTTCATTTCATTAATATGAATTGCAATTTTTTTTCTAATTTATTTGAATTAATTCAAAATCAATTCAATTCAAATCAAATGAATTGAAAATGAGTTGCAATTCATTTTTCTAATTCATTTGAATTAATTCAAAATCAATTCAAGTGAAATGATTTGGAAAGGAATTGCAATTCATTTCGCCAACTTATTTGAGTTGGAAATGAATTGAAATTTATTTCGCCGAATTCATTTGAATTGGAAATGAATTTCAATTTATTTTTGCCAAATTCATATGAATTAATTCAAATTTCATTCAATTCTTTTTTTATGTGAAAAGTATGAATTCAAAACTCAATTCAAATTCGCAATGAATTGAAATCAGAAAGAATGATTCATTTACAGCTCTGCTAAGAAGACAAAAATGGAGCAAAATTGACGATTAATAGGTGTTTTGTTAAAGCTCAGCCCGTTCTGAATGCTCTAGCTTTTCTAGAACTTCTGGTTGTGATGCGATCTTTAGTCAGATCGAAATACGTGTATCAATCTAGCTTTATGTTAATTTAATAATTTAATAATTTAATAAGTTTGATTTGTTTTTTTTTTTTTTTTTGTAAATACACGGAGGTTGAAAGCTCGACATGAATTAATAATAGCATACAAATATTCTCGTTGTAAATACACACAGAGAATAAATTTGTTGGAATTCCATGGTAACCAACAAAATTTAATCATTATTCAATAATGAAAAAAAGAGCATTTGTGGAGCATAATATTGGTTTTTATTAAAGAAAGGTTCAATAATTTTGGTGAGATACTAAAGATGCTGTAGTAAAATCAAAAACTGAATATTTGTCATTTTATTTGATTATTATCAAGAAACTAAAATTGGGATCGCAAATTTAACAAAAGTGGTAAGAGGGAATATAATAACCTTTCATTTGAGATACATTCTTTTGTATTCCACAACTTTAAAATTTATCATAGCAAAAATATAAAAAACTAAAGTTTTGTTGATTTTGACGACTTAAGGACTTAAAATAAATTAATTTTTAAATCGGACATGTGGATTCGATCTGAAATTTAGTCAGATAATTTTAAATTTTTTTTATTTTAGAAATGTTGAGGTTAAGAAGAAGAATAAACGTTTTTCTCTAAAAATTATAAACACTTTTTAATTTTTAAATCAGACTGGACTAGTTTCTGCCTTTTTATGGACAGGCTCATCAGTGATTTTCCATTTAAATTTTATTTTTTTCAAAATCGTTTAAAACTGTGCAATGTAGGCAAAATTTGCTAAAAAAAAAAAAAAAAATCCAAAAATCCAATTTTCCTCACTGTACTATTTAGAACCCTCTCTGAATTTAGGATATCTTTCGGCTTGATTCCAAACTAACCTCAAGATAATTAGATATAATTGAAGGTATTTGAAAGTTCTTGACACAAAATTGATTATAACTCTAAATATAAAGAACTTTCGGAAGTTTTTGTATCCACAAAGTGTGGTAGCTAAGAGATTGAGTCAAGGATTTTTTTAACTTAACACTTACATCGTGTTGCTTTATCTTTTTATTTTTCGTTAGCTCTGGAATTGTACATTTCATGAATCGATATAATTTTATGTCGCAAATCAATAAAAGTTAAATAGTATTTAGTATAATCTCAACTATGTTGAAGTTACCCAGAAAAAAATTACACATTCCAAAAAGAAGGTGATGCCCACACTTGCTTACATATCTCATTGCCAAATTTAGTAACTGCAATACCAAACTCATTCCAACGATAGAGTCAAAAAAGCAAGTAGTATTGTAATCAATTCTTTAAATTTAAACCAAAAAACATGAACTCAATAACAAAGTAATTATTTACTTAAAAGAAAATAACAATGTTATTAACTTATTTGTATAACTTTTTGTACTCAAGAAGTAATCATATACTTTTTCTTAATAAAAGGACTTTATTGCAAGTAGTTCCTAATTTTGAAAAAAGAAGTTATACAATTTTAAAGAATTTATCTCATATATTTTTTCAAACAAATTTTTATTTGCAGGAAAATAATACTAAATAAATAAATTTTGTTAAACTGTGGTTAGGTATAAATTAGGGAAGCGCACATTTTTGTTTTTCAATTTTGAATTGTTCTTTTTTTTTTTTTGAAAAATTTATATTTTCGTGGTTTATAGCTCCAAAATTATGACAAACCCATGTTATCATAACAATTCGATATTTCACTTTTCAGGATTTTATTTCCGTATGAGTTTTGATCGTTATATTGAGTGACCTAGGAGAATCACGTGTGAGTAAAAGTTGACTTTACTTATAGAACTACTTCTTTTTTGTAAATGTAAGTACTTTTTATTTTTTCTAGGGAACTATTTATTTATTTATTTTTTTTTTTTGTGTAAGTACTTCGTAGTTTTACAATGGAACTATTTCTTTATTAAAAAATGTATGTAATTCTTAAAAATATAAAGTAAATGGTTCTTCGGTAAAAAAAATAATCAATTCTAAAGAATCAATTATTTTAGTCTCACGCCCTGTTATAAGAATCGAGTAGGTAATCTAGTAAGGAATGCGTTCTTCCCAAAATGCTTGATTACAAACCCGCTTACCTTTTTGAAAATTTTTTGCTGGGTAGTTACTAGTCATTACTCTATCTTCGCATCATCTTAACTGGAACAAAACTCCGAATTGTATATCCTCTATTTATTAAAAATCCTTCATTGAGTGATCTCTATGACTTATTAAAGTTTTATTAACGGCTTGTTTTTACAATACGTGTATAATTTCAGACGAACGTGTGGCACCCGAACGAATACGTAAGGAAATGAGTTTTTATAATTCGTTCGTCTGACTTACGTTTGAGTACGTAAAGCTTTATGTTATGTCAAACAGTAGAGATTGCCATGATATTGTTTTTCGGTTTTTGTAAGTTTTTTCATATACAAAAAACTCATTTTTCGTTGGTAGATGGCAACCCAACACAGTAAATGAAATATAAACAAAAACAGTTGATTTTTGCTTGAAAAAAAAATGAATTTAAATATAAATATAAATGAAAATAAAACTCATTATTCTTTTTTTATTACCATTTTTTGTTAAAAAGTATTACAGTAAAACCCGGTTAAGACAAATCCGAGGGACAAAAAAAAATTAGTTCGTCTTAAGCGAGGTTCGTATGAAGTGGGTTTTTTTTAACGATAAAAAATATGTATTTATTAAAACAAAAACAAGATTTTTACATAAATAAAAAATAAAATTAGCATTTCATGCATTCACAACTAAAAATTCAATTAAAAGTATTCATTAAAAAAAAAAAATCTGTTATTTTTTTCTGAATGACTAAATTAACGATTTCATTTTTCTATTACCAAAATATGATTGTCAGCTTCTTCGGCACACGATTTTGTTCGAATATAACACTTGACAAATTTCCAACATCGGGAGGATTAACAATTTCCAATATTTATTCACCTGATAAAGTATATGAAGTCAAACATTAGCATCTATAACTAGAAAGTCATCCACGGATATGAAATTCATATTAGGTCTATCCCATTAAACGCATAAAGAGTGTACTAAACATGGTAATTTGGTTGAAAACGAGTTTTTGGGACTGCTTAAAACAGTTCGTAATAACCGAGGGTTCGTATTAACCGAGTTCGTATTAAAAGATGTATTTTATATGAAAATTGTTGCCAAAACGTCGGGACTTTTAAATTAGTTCGTATTAACCTAGGGTTCGTCTTAACCGAGTTCGTATTAAGCGAGTTTTACTGTATTTTATTTTTAATATTAAATTGTGTTGCCTTTTTTCTTTGACGAATATTTTTTTGTGAACGTCTGTTTTTGACGTTTCAAATCGCATTGTGGAAACCAAAAAAAGAGACGAAAACGACAACTCTTACGTTTTCACTCAATTCAAAGTGACATTTGCCATACAGAACCCCAAAATGAATTTCATCACTCATTTACACGAGTTTTTTGAGTGGCACGTCTTACAAAAACAGACCGTAAGATCTGTTTTTTTTTTTTTTATTTCGAATACATTTGAATATTAAAGAATTCGCACACCTAGTACAAAAGTGACTCAACTCAAAATTTTTCATTTTTCAGAAATCGGCAAAAAATATTTCCAACTTTATACCAATTGAAACATAAAGAAAGACATAACTGTTTTTTAGCAACAGTTAACAACAACAAAATACACTGATATTTTTTTATAGACACACAAGTATATTGTGCATAGTTTAAGCATATAAAACCGAAAAATTAAAATTTTGAGTTGAGTCACGTTTGAACTGGGTGTGCGAATTGTAAATTGTTTGTTTTACACATAAGAAAGCAGTTCCAATCCGAAAAAAAGTTTATTTTTTTTAATTTAGCGACGTGAAAATTTTGTAGAATTTATTTCACTTAAATTGTATATGATAAGTTGCGTTTGTTGCGATTTTGTCTATCTAGTAAAACTTAAATTTCGTTCCCTTGAGGACTTAAAAGTTAAAGCGAAAAATGTTAACGCTAAAAACAACTTGCTATTATTAGAAACTAATAAAAATTCAAAAGCGGTTAACCGACAGAAAAAAATCGGTTTGCCAGAAAATGTAATTTGGTCCAAAACCGGTTTTTCGGTTAATCGGTTAACCGCTTTTGGAAACACTAATAATTACTTTTAAAGTTAGAGCAGTTTCAGCATTAGGTATTTTTTCTTAGTTTTTCTAAAAAATGTCGAACTTCATCAAGAACTGCACCGAATTTCGAACGAACGTTGAATATCGATGTGCTCACTTTCAATGAAATCCAAACACATCCATTCCAAAAACTACTAAACATTATACACTTTTTTCAGCTGTTTTATTTGGAATGTTTATTCATATCTAAGAATATCTCCAGTAGTCTTTGATATTAATCATCCGTTTCTATTTTTGGTAAACGACAAAGATGGCATACAATTTTTTGGTCAAGTAGTTAGAATGCATAGTTAGACAATAAAGTTATAATATAATTTTAAGATTTATAATTTATAAAATATTAGTCTAAAACCCGGTACTTTATTGCCAGTAATGTTGTTAATGTATTTAAGAATATATTTAGCAAACAATTTTATTTTATTTTAAAGATTATTTTTGCTTAATAATTTGTTTAACATTTTTTTGTATTTAATGTTTGTATGATTAATAAAATTTGTGGTTAGAATCTTCAACGTGTTTTAGTTATAATTAAAATAAAATATTTTACTTTTAAATAAAAAAAATTAATACATAAAGTTTATTTTTCGATCTTTTATTCTTTTTTTTTTTTTTTTTTTTTTAATGTGTTGCTTTCTTTGGAAAGGGGATAGTAGAGAGATGAAAGGTGGTGAAAGGATGAAGGGCTTCAAACATGGCAACACTGTAATTGCGCGAGATGATAAGTCTTAGAACAGTTGTTGGTCGCCACTTGATGTAGAGTTGGCGAATTTATTGAAGCTGTTTGTTTCATAGCCCTAATTCATTATTTTATTTCGGTTGGGTTAAGTGCTATGGGAACACCGAAGGTGGGCGCAGCGATACATATAAGTGATAGAAAACTCATACATATTATTTTTCTAAATTGATGTTGTCGTCACCGGGAATCGAACCCGGCACCATCTGTATAACAGTCCAAAGCTCTAACCATTACCACTGGATAAACGTGGAATTTTAAATAAATTACTCGCAGAACACTTGTTTGGACACTTTAACAGCGTTTCTAAAAAGCGTTTTTTTTTTTAACTGGTTTATTTTTAAAAAATATTGTTTTTAAATGCTTCTAAATTGTACATTTCCATATAAAAAATCTTTATAAACAAAAATTCAACATTACAAAAAAAAAAATCAACGGAAGGTTGTTTGTATTTACAAAGGCATTGGATGTCTTTTTTAATTTTGTAAAACTTTATTTTTTGTTCTGACGATTTTTTTTTTCAAAATTTGTTGATTTTTTTTTTAATTATGACGTACACAGAAAAAAATTATAAATTACTGTTTGTTATATCTAGACTTGGACGACGTCAATTACATTTCATAATCATTCACTTGTGAAATTTGTTCATATCATTAATAACACTGTGCTCGAATCGGACACTTTTTTTTGTAACAAACGGGGCACCCGGTGGGTAAACCTAATTCGAGTACGCTGAAACCTGTGGTGCTAACCGTTTTTTTAGGTTAGCTCTTGTTTAAAAGATAATTAAGATTGAAAATTATGGTTCCCTCCCATACAAAGTAAATATTTAATATTATATATCTACAGTACTATAATAGTCTTAGTCTTAGAAATTTGTGCACGTTGATTATTTGATAGTGTTAATAGTCATGGGAAAAATGGGCATGATCGGACCAGTGGGCGTGTCAGCTCCCATACAAAGTAAATATTTAATATCATATATCTACAGTTATATAATAGCCAGAGTCTTAGAAATTTGTGCACGTTGATTATATTATGAATAGTCATGGGAAAATTGGGCGGGATCATACCAGTGGTCCGGATATTCGTCGATTGACGAAGGACCAGGCATTTAATAATGCACTGAGTGATGTGGAACTTGTGGCATGGGATTGCGTGAAAGCGGTAATTGAGAATGTCCTCGGAATTCATCGATCAGAGAATTGGCGTATACTAATTGAAGATATGCTGAATGCATTTCACCGATTAAACGTTCGAATGTCATTAAAAATTCATTTTTTGCATCACCATATAGAAAAATTCGCCGAACAATCACCAGCTGAATCCGATGAACACTTTTAGGTGACATTTGTTGGAATTTGCAAGAGGAAGATAATGATATAGAAGAATCAGGAAATGAAAATTGAAAAAATCATGAAAAATTTATTTATTAAAAAAAAAAATTATAAATCACTTTAAAATTGTTGTAGTCAATTAAATTTTGTTGCAAATAGTTTATTGTTGATGTTGTTTCATAAAATGTTCTCAATTTCATACATTTAAAATCAATAAATGGTAAAAAAAACTTAAAAAAATTGTTTTTTTTAGGTACTTGGAACCATAATTTTCAATCTTAATTATTTTTTAAACGAGAGCTAACCTAAAAAAAACGGTTAGCACCACTGCATTCAGCGTACTCGAATTAGCTTTACCCGCCGGGTGCCCCGCTTGTTACGTTTTTGAACTAGCACAGTGTAATTTAAGACCTACGCTTACACCTGTAGGCTTAAACGCTTCCTTGGGAAATTTTCAATTTTGTGAATACCAGACATGGGACATAATACCTATATATGTGTATTTAATTACGGGACAATTACTTTTATATGTCTAAATAATAATAATTTCCCTGTAATTAAATACTCAGATGTTGTTGCTAAAGCCCATGTTTGGTACTAACATTTTTACAAATTTTCCAAAGAAGTGTTTAAGCTCACAAGTGTGAGCGTAGGTCTGATATTATTAATGATTTCTAAAAATTTGACAAGTGAATGATTGTGAAATGTAATTGACTTCGCCCATGTCTGGTAATACCAAACATGTCTCGTAGAGTATTTTTGTAAATACAAAAATTATTTTTCAAAATAGCATCAACAATTGGGATTTGTAAACACAAACAAAATTTTGTTGATTTTTTTTTTTTTGTAATTTTGAATTTTTGTTTTTAATGACAATTTACAAGCATTTACAAAACAAAATTTGTGGAAAATAAACCAGTTGAAAACTGAACGTAGAGAAGAAAGGCCACATTTTAACTCCGCGCCTTAACAACATAACTTTTAATTTTGTCCTGAAGATGAACAGCGAAGTATACAAAAATTTGTGATTTAATTTTTAAAACCTTACCAGCTTGAGCCGCACAAAAACCACCACACAACAGCATTACATTTATTATTAATTAACAAAAATCTGAATTTAAAAATGATGGTGTTTAGGACTGACTATTTAGTAATGAATTTTTGGCGATTTTTTCAATTTTAATGATTTTTTAGTTTTGACGATTTTTGACTCACCTGGCGTTTTTTTAATTTTCGAGATTTTTTCTGGGTTGAAAATTTTTTAATTTGAGAATTTTTTATGTATTGTTGATCTTATAAAACTGCATTTCATTTCGAATTGTCAGGTTTGAGATCATATTTAAAATGTTACGATTACAAATAAAAAACACTAGTTGTTAATAATTTGCAAGAGAAGATGAAAAAATCTTGTTGGGATCAGCGCTATAGGGAGTGCCACACTTCATCTTCAGCCTTAAGCTATGTACAGACGGTTGTCAGATCTTACAATATTGTCTGAAAAATGTTCATAAAATGTTTAACAACAGTATGAACTTACAACTTGTGTCTTGCAACATTGTCAGAAAAAGCATTGTCTCTACATTGTAAGGCAATAATATTGTCAGACATCTAACATTCGTGTGAACACCCTATGTTGCCATTGACAGATAATTGCAAGACATTATAAACAATTTTTTATTGGCAGATGTGTTTAAATTAATGCCTCTGACAATGGCAGTATTGTCACAGAAATGTTTCTATTGGCGGCACTGTCCATAAATAATGAAAAAAAACAAAAGTTCATATTAATAATATTAAAAATCAAAAGTGAAACAAAATAGGAAATCAAATTAAATAAAAAAATGGATGGCGACATTTCCATTAATGAAACCTGCTTCATAGATTGCAGCTAATAGCCAACTGACTTGATGTTTCGTACCCAGTTGCCAAGAGGCTCCCAGTCGCCAACAGGCTCTAAAGCCGGGAAAACCAACACCCAAACAAAGATCCTACCGCAAAAAGGAATCAGTGTGGTCACACGAAAGTATTATCAAACTTATCGAGGAAGTTGGAGTACGGCGAAGTTTATGGATGCTGGTTGCGCTGAGTATAAACTTCCCAAAGATATTTTATGGCAAGAGGTCGCAGATGCCATCCAGATAAGTTTTAACGATCGCAAAGGAAAATGGGCAAATCTCCGCACCTCTTTCGAATTTGGTAGAATTTAATGCGCAAAAGACCCAATGTTGTATGTTAACCCATAGGTCCGTTGATTAAACGCTGTCTCCTGTTCAATTGGGTGGTATTAATATTGAAGAATCGGATACTCTTGATGTTCTGGGCATGAGGATTCAGTCTGATGTCCGTTGGAATAAGCACGTTTTCCAGGTGTCGAAAGAAGCATTCAAGTGTCTCGGTTTCCTGCGACGGTGTAAGAAGTACTTCACTCCTTCCGATTTACTTAATATTTATACCACCTATATCCTACCGAAAATGGAATACAACTCCCATATATGGGCAGGGGCTTCAAAGTCTATTTTGGAGCTTCTGGACCGTGTGCAAAGGAGGGCGTCGGCGCTCATCAATGACGAGAGGGTATCAAGCTCTATTGACTCATTGGAGCATCGTCGGAATGTGGGTTATGTAACATTGTTCTATCGATATTACCATGGAAATTGTTCTGTTTTCATTCGAAACACTCGCTTATCTAGCAGAGCTCATCCGTTTGTAGTCGATTGTCCAGTGAACCGCACAACGCATTCGGGGAAAATTCGTTCATCAGCCGTACTAGCCGTATGTGGAATAAACTCCCCGCGGAGGTCTTCCCTGTCACGTACAATGTAGCGAAATTCAAATCAAATATTCACAAACTCTACTCCCTCTTTCCTCCTCCCCATAACCTAATTTCCTGATATCAACACAATGTATTGCATTATAGGGGGCATCCCCTGAGTGTTGGTCTAACGAAAAAAACAAAAAAAATTGCCGTTTTTTGTTCCATTGCAATTAATATTATTACTTTTTCAATTTAATTAAACACACAATTGACAATTAATAATTTCCTTCAAATGCTTTGACAGTTCTGGCAATGTCTAACAACAGATCTGGCAATTTTTGCCATACAAGAATCTGACAACCGTGTGAACTGAAAATTTTCGTTGGCAGATAAATAAATAAATATCCCGATGAAAATAAATTTAAATAACAAATATGCAGGTGCTTGTGCAAATTTAAATGTAACTGACACTAATAGAAAACATATGATTTTCTATTGTTGATTTACTTGAATAAACGTCACTAGATTGCTAGGTCTGCCAAAAAAACAGAGTAGTATTTGGAAGATGACAAAGCCAATTGTGACAATATTTTGTTGTTGTTTTTGGTTTTTCTTTGATATTTTAAATTTTGAATCTCGCTCCTAGACGAGGACAAGAAATTCTCATTGAGTTTGTGATTTAACATAACAAATATCTCTAGAAATTCTAATAACAAAGTCCCCTGAAGATTTCCTTAGGCAGGAATGAAATCCGGATAGGGACACGCCTACATCAGATTGTTTTTCACAATTTGTTAAATAAGTTTTGGGAATTTAGCACATTTAATTACTATAAATGCGATAAATTTATTGTTTGACAATTGTCTGACAATGAAATTGAAAGGTTTTCTTACAATCGTCTGAACTGACAATTTACCTTTTGCTAAACATGTTTCATTGTCAGTACATTGCAAGCACATTGCCAGATCTTACAATATTGTAAGATCAGACAACCGTCTGTACATAGCTTTATTCTAATCCACCACCCACAAGAAACTCAAGGTTTGATCAGGTTAATTGATTACCCGAACAACATAAGTTATTTTCGTCTTTTCTTACAAGTTTTAGCTAACAGCTTTAAATCTTAAAGCTTTTTATTTGGCAGGGTTGCCAGTCCAACTGCTAAGGTTACCATTACTGGGAACGAATTGGGAATCCGGCATGTATACTAATATTTAAATACAACATTTTGACTGTTTTCCTATTGGATTTCACACTGCATACAGGTAATGTTTGGTTTGAGAATTTTGTATGTATTGTTGATCTTTTAAAATTGCATATTATTTTGAATTCAGTCAGGTTTGATATCATAATTAAAATATTTGACTATTTTTTTATATTTCCAGGTCTCTTCCTTTGGCTTTGACGATATTTTACAAATTTTTAACGATTTTGGAAGTATTATTACTTTTGAATTTTGTAGATTGTTTTATTTTTGAAGATTTTTTTCCACCTTAATGATTCCTCTAATTTGATTTTTTTTTTAAATTGTAATGATTTTTTCCAGTTTGTTTAAATTTTTTTAATTCCGTATTTTTTTTTAATGTCGGCGACTGTTTAAATTGTTACAATTTTAATTTATTTTGTAGTTTTGATTATATTTTTCCTTACAATTTTGCGACTTTATACAATTTTGCGTATACTTTTATAATTTTGAGTTATTTTCTATTTTGTATATTTTGGTGTTTTTTTACAAATTTTATTTTTATTTTGTAAATTTTTTGTAAATGTTTATAGATTATTTGAACTTTATGCATTTAGTATTTTACCATTTACATCAACAAAAACCGATTTTATTAAAAAGTGTTTTAACAAATTTGCAATGAAATTGCATCGATTTGCAAATTCATATATTGCTACACTCACAAAAAAAAAAATTAGCTCAGAAGTCTGTTAAACGGGTTCCAACTCAATTGAACTGATTTATTCTGATAATATCGTTTAAATTCCTAATTTATTTTATCTTTTTTTATCTTACTTTACCACATAAACAAATTTCAGTTGTACACCCAGAAAACAGAGTCGGTAGTAGCAACCGTTATTACCGAATTTCTGTAGAGGCAATCGAAATTCTATTGTCTTGTCAGAATTTCTGTTGTTATAATAGAATGATTGTTTTCACAACCGAAAGTTTGTTTTCTGTGTGTACTTGAACTAATTTTTTCTCTTAATATTTAGTCAAATTTTAAAAATGATTGTTAGAGTTTGTCTGTTAATTTAGAAATATTTTTTTATTTTTCCATAAAAACATACAAATTATGTGTGCGCTAGTGTCTATTGTGTGCGTGCATTTCTATAATCAACGTGGTGTTGTTTTTTTTTAAGGCTGTATCAATTTTTTACATAAAAACAACAATAAGCGCTTCTAGATAAAACATGTTTATGCTTGTTTTTCAGTTAGAAAAGGAATGCTGAAAAGAAACAGAACAAAATATTACAGGATAAAATATTTAATTAATAAATTTGAAATAATATTAAAATAATAAGGTTAGTATTAAAATAAAAAATATATTTTATTAACTATTATTAAATATTATTTTTCTTTTCTTACATCCCTTTAATACTTTCATACAATTCTAAATTAAATAAACTAAGAAAACGAGAAACAGACAGGCAACAATGATCGAGAAAAAGAAACGTTTTTTGTAGGAAGCCGAGCGTGAAAGAGAAAAAAAATTCAGTTTTATATATTATTAAAGTGATCAAATATTACGGTTAGTTTTAAAATAAAAAATATTTTTACTTATGTAAAAATTAATATTAATATCCTCAAACAATTCTACATGACATTAATAGAGAAAAGAAGAAACAAAGCAAACCCAAACAAGCTAGGATGATATAAAAAAAGTGAAAAATAAAACGATATTATTTGCTATTGTAGAGTGTTTTATAATAAAATTAAATAAAGTATACTTATAATTTGTTTTTATTTAATAAATAATTGGAAAAAGTGATAGTTGTTTCACCAGCATTCATATTAAACAAAAGTTCTCCTAAATTATTTTATATTAACAAAACGTTTTACCTGTTTTTAACCAATTTACATTCAGCAGAGAACATGTGCTGATTTCAACTGATTTATTATCATTTCAACTTAACAATTTTTCTGCCAAAATATTCTAATTTAAATAATTTTTGTACCTACATTTAGCAGAACGTGCTTCTCAACTTCATTAAAAATTTTGCTGGCGCAAATTCAGGTACTACGAGGGCGGATCAATAAGTCCGTGACTTTTCGAACTTCCCTCGTAGTTATATGAAATGCAACACTGCTCCCATCAAGTACCACCTGTTAATATACTACTGTAAAATTTTGAGCAAGTTCCGTCATTTACTTTGCGTTTAACAGCTGTTCAAAACATACAACCTCGTGGATTTTTTTAAAAATGGAAAAAGTGAATACATTATTTTTTGCGAAAAAAAAAACATCAATCAAACCAAGGAAAAGCTTGATAAATACTATGGGGACTCTGCACCATCGATTTCAATGGTAAAAAAGTGGTTTACTGACTTTTCGCACAAGTACAAATGACGCTGAACGTTCTGGACGGCCAATTGAGGTCAATACAACCGAAAATGTCAAAAAAAATACACGATATGGTGTTGGCCGTTCGAAGAGTAAAAGCGCGTGAGATTGTTGATGCCATAGGCATTTCATATAGCAGTGTGGTTTTGATTTTAAATGATCAGTTGGGTTTAAGAAAGCTGTCTGCAAGATGGGTGCCGCGTTTGCTCTCAATTGATCATAAACGTAATCGTGTGACAACTTCAAAGGATTGTTTGGAGTTATTTAACCGCAATTCGAATGAGTTTTAGCGGCGTTTTGTAACTGTGGATGAAACATGGATCCATTACAACACTCCGGAGACCAAGCAGCAGTCTAAACAATCGGTTTCTCCGTGTGAACCGGCTCCGAAGAAGGCCAAGGTAAGTTTGTCGGCCAGTAAGGTGATGGCAACAGTTTTTTGTGATGCACGCTGGATAATCCAAATCGATTACCTTCAAAAGTGAAAACAATAAAAGGCGAATATTATGCCAACTTATTGGACCGATTTAAAGAGGATTAAAAAAAACGACCCCATATGGCCAAGAAAAAAGTTCTTTTTCATTAAGATAATGCACGGGTGCACAACGTGTGCAGTCTCAATGGCAAAATTCCAAAATGCTATTTGTGGTGGTTTATGGGCCGGTGACATCATTAGACCGTACTTTTTCAAAGACAACGAAGGCAGGAACGTTACTGTGAATGGCGAGCGCTACCGTGCCATGATTACAAATTTGTGTTTGCCCAAAATGGAAGAGCTGGACTTGGGCGGCATGTGGTTTCAACAACACGGTGCCACATGCCTCACAGCACGCGAAACAATGGCCCAATTGAGAGGCGATTTCGGTGCACAGTTTATTTCACGTTTTGGGCCGGTCAATTTACCGTCTAGATCGTGCGATTTAACGCCTTCAGACTATGTTTTGTGGGGATATGTTAGGTCGCATGTCCATAGGGACAAGCCCGCAACGGTTGAGTCACTGGAAGCCAATATTAAAGAATTTATTTGTTAGATACCGGCCAATACTGTTGGAGAGACTATGCCAAAATTGGACCCAGCGTATGAACCAATTACATGAAATCATATTTAAATATTGAATTATGTAGATCGTTCTATCGACTCAAACAAAAACTTCATATATTTCTCTAAATTGTATGTGTTTTTTTTAAATCAAATCCTAAAGCTCTTAAAAAATCATCCTTTATATAAAACACAATTCAATTATAAATGCGATTATTCTGCGCCCTAGTCAAAGATTTTGAAGTATTCTCTCTGCATAGGAATAACGAAAATCTAATGCTCGAAAAGGGCATAATGTCCGTATGTAAAATGTCCGTGATCCGTGTAGGATATAAATACATTTTTCTTAATTTGTAGTGTCAATATTTCTTGATAGATCTAATACTAAAGTGAATTATCACAAAATTAACATCAATTTAGTTATGTTTATCATGCATATAAGATTAATTCATAATACATAACTTTTAATGTTGACCAAATTAAGTCCATCATGTAATGTACAGTGTACACACCTCTTATGACTTCCAAAATAAAAAATTAACATAGTAATCATAATAGTTACGTGATTACAAAGTTAAGAACAACTCTAAAATATAAAAGGGCAAAAGGAGTAAAACACAACTTTTGGCTAGAATATAAAATACTTATGCATACATAAAGAAAACACAACAGCAAATATTTTGATTATAAAATATAAAACCTTTTGTAAAGTCCTTATTCAAAGTACTTGTAAATGATTGTATGTAATTTGTGTATTAGGGTGGCACTTTACAAAACCAAATGAGAATTTTTAGAATAAAACTCGAAAAATTAATCAAAAAATTATCCTAAATAGTACGGCCCCGCTGATTTCAATTGCGCATCCAGTTTTTTTACTTATGGGACTATGAGTTCATCTTTTAGTATAATATGCAAACAGCTTAAGAAATTACGTGTACCAAAATTCCACCAAAAACATTAATATAAGCAAAAGTTTGTTTAACAAAAACTTTCATTACAGTGAATGTTTACAAAATATGTGCAAATATTATATTAAAATTCATACAACCATTTGAACGTTTTTAAAATAAAATTTGAAATAATTTTGTAAACATTTACTGTAATGAAAGTTTTTTGTTAAAATTACACTCAAAAAAAAAATTTAGTAAAAAAAATTTGCTAATGTCAGCCAAATTTTCTGCTAAAAATCAGCTTGCTGAAACTGGTTCTGAGACATTGAAACCCTACATATCGACTCCCAGAAATCGGTTCTAGAATCTGTTCCATGCAACCGGTGGTAAAAGAAGCTGTCCTGGAGAATAGATTCAGAGGTAACCAGTCCTAAAAATGTTGCTGGGAACAATCATCGGCTACAATATGCCAGTAGATTAAGATTGTTTGCGAGAGAAAATGACAACTTTTTGAACAATCTCATTATGAACGATGAAGTACATTTTCATTTAAATGGATATGTTACTAAACAGAACTGCCAAATTTGGGGAACACAAAATTCTAGATCCATACATCAGCGACAAGTACACCCTCTAAAATGTACAGTTTAGTGTGGCACTATGGCTGATAGCGTTATCGGGTCATAGTTTTTCCGAAAATTAAGGCGGGGAGCAGAAACCGTATCCGGGGCGGTATATCGCACTATGTTGGATAGTTCTCTCTTTATGTCTGGTAGTTCTCAATAATTCTGACATATGTCTCCAGCAACATGGGGCTACAACTCATACCGCGAGATACACAATGGCGATGCTGCCAGAACTTTTTGATGAGCCGAATAATTTCAGAAAATGCAGATTTTGCGTGGCCACTTCGTTCTATATACTTGATTTATTGCGTATAAAAAAAAACACCTTTTTGTTGAAGAATAAAACGCATTACATAATTTCGATTATGTTTAATGCACTCAAAAAGGAAAAAGCTTGGAAATCTGCACTGAGTAAATTAATATAATGGCACTGTAGTTTGAAGCTGGAAAACGTGATAGCTTATATGCAACTTCTAAACTACGGCACCAAGTGCAACGAAACGGCTGTGTAATTGCAGAGTAGGAGTTAGCATTTAAAAAAAAAATATAAAAAGTCACCCTGTCTTTATACTGGATAAGCCACAGAGCGGAAACCCAGCCCATCTCGAGAGTGTTAAATGTGTTGCTGATATTCTTTTCACTACAAATGGACCGACCTTATCAAGTTTGGGCAATGTATATTATAATTTTTTTTTTTAAGAGAAGGAACACTCAGGAAATTCTTCATATTAATTAATGTGTTGCTTTCTTTGGAAAGGGGATAGTTGAGAGATGAAAGGTGGTGAAAGATGAAGGGCTTTAAACATGGAAACACTGTAATTGCGCGAGATGATAAGTCTTAGAACAGTTGTTGCTCGCCACCTGATGTAGAGTTGGCGAATTTATTGAAGCTTTTTGTTTCATAGCCCTGATTCATTATTTTACTTCGGTGGGGTTAAGTGCTATGGGAACATCCGAAGGTGGGCGCAGCGATACATATAAGTGATTAGAAAACTCATACATATTATTTTTCTAAATTGATGTTGTCGCCGCCGGGAATCGAACCCAGGACCATCTGTGTAACAGTCCACCCTCTAACCATTTCACCAATGATATGTTATCTCTTATTTCACAAAAGTTGTTTAGCCCGAATAAGCCCATAGCTACCATAGGGTAATACAAAACATATCCAAACTGTTCTCAACTTGCCTATCATATATGTGATATTCAATTTTAAATGTTAATATTTGAAAAAATCAACAAACTTTGTCAGATCTTGGACAATTAATTATTAAAATCACAACAAACTGTTAAACCCGTGTAAAACAATTATTTAGGCTCTTTTTTCTATTATTGGTCCTGAAAAGACTTCATAATAATTAGATTTTCGTTTTTTTTTTAATTTATAGTGCAGCATTTACATGAAGTTCTAGGTGGAGGCTTAAATGTAGCCGGAATTAATATAAGATTATTACTATATGCAGATGACATAGTTATAATGGCAGATGATATAAAAATACTTCAAACTATGATAAACAAATTAGAAACATATTGTAAAGCATGGAACCTTGAGGTGAATCTGTCTAAATCAGAAGTTATGGTATTCAGAAATGGTGGCAGAAATTCTAATGAAGAACTTCAGCGTTTTTAATGGCAACAATATTAAGATTGCGTCTAGCTTCTGCTACTTAGGAATAACCCTAACTCCAAAAATGTTATTCAAACAACACATTGAAAATCGAAATAATGCTGCCAAGAACAATATTAACGCGACTTGGAATACATACTTAAGCAAAAGAGATATTTCCTTAAGTGCTAAGTGGCAACTTTTTCAAGCGGTTTGCAGGTCTATTCAAACCTATGGAGCTCAAGTATGGGGACATTCACTCTTTGAAGAAGTTGACAAACTTCAACGGTTTTTTGTTAAAAAGATATTATATATACCATCGTTTACTTCAACATATATTCTTATGTTAGAAACTCATATGCAAGATGCTCATCTATATACGCTTGATTTACATCTAAGATACATTGGTCGAACCATTTTTGAATATGGAAGAAATAGATTACCCCATAAGCAGACGCTAAGTTTAATGCAGAGGAATCTGTCATGGGTTGCGCACTTAAAATCACTATGTGAACAATCAAATATGAATTGGGAATTCGAAAGCTGCTCAAAATATCAAGGGGACGAAAAATGTAATCAGCTACTGACAAAATTAAGAATATCAAACAAGTTAAAATACATTCAAAGAGCATTCGAAACTGATAGATTTTATAAACAACTGGACTTCGCAAAAGGTCAAAACTATATGGTAGAAAAATACAATCAAAACCAGATTATGTGGATCTTTAAATCACGATGTGATTTAATAGAATTAAATGGAACCAGATTTTCAACTAGATCAAAGCTATGCTCTTTATGCAACCTCAAAGAAATAGAGAATATAAAACATTTTATCGGACGATGTCCAATATTAAATTCATTCAGATACCAATACTTTGGATATATATGGTTATCAGATGATTTAATAATAGCAATCCTTAATGGGGAATATTCGGATTGGGATTGTTTGGTAAAATATATTATCAATGCTCTTAAATATCGAAAAAGTTTAATTGAAGAATTTAATTACTAAACAAATGAGAAAAACAAACTTTAATTAATTATAAATCAAATATATGGGCTATTTCAAATTTTTTGAGCACCTGTTGAAACCGACATACTATGGCTATTATTTCGTTAAGTTTTATGAATTGAAAAAAACTTTGTACAGGGTTTGGATGACTATACTTGAAGGATATGACGTGCAAAGTTTTACATTGAAAAGTCTTCACCTTAAGAATTGGTGGTCATCTAAAATTCGAAAAATTAAAAAAACGACTTGAAACTTGCAAGAGTTTTTTCATTCATTCCGTTTTCTCTGTAATAGGTTTTAGCTTTCAGATCCAAACCAGTACAAAATATAGTCACTAGACATGGAGGATATATCCACAAAAAAAAATTTTTTGATATCGCTGCTGGGTGAAAAGTTGCATGGTGGTTTACAAGTGAAACCAAAATTTTCCGAATTTTGAACTTTTTGAAGATTTTAAATAGGGTTTTTGCGCCGTTTAATAAAAATGAGTTTTAAGCGCAGAATTGTAAAAACGGCGTAATTTTATAAAGTTAGAGGTATATCAAGTTGGTGTCAGCGCACCAACAACGTATCACGGACATCACAAACTTAAAAGAAATTAGCGTAAATTTTTAGAAAATGTATCTTTTTTGCGTCTGACAATCTGAATTGTCTTTTCAGTTGGCTAGTGTATTGCGTGATGTGAGTAACTTCGTAAAGTACACCTCCGAGGCGAAAACGCACTTTAAAATTTTTAAACGCAAAAATTTTATGAACTTTTGAAAATTTTTGCAAAAAAAACAATTTTTTTTAAGCTTTTTTTTATATCAAAACATGGCATGGGAATATGTTTAGGTATCTAAATAGATTCTTCGCGACGGACTAAACTGAGAAAGTGCTAAACAAAATAATTTTTTTCAATCCTGGCGCGTGCAGCGGCAGTTATTTCCAAACACATTTCGCTTTGTGACAACTAAAGCGCTGTACCAATTCCGCTCAAACGTACATCGAATGGAAGACTTACTGAGCATGATACTAAAATCGAAAACGCACCAAAAATTTTAAGGATTTAAAATTGTATGGAGGAAACAAAATGTTTCTAACCTCAAAAAGCATCCTTGTATGAAATATTTGATTTTGAAAATTTAAAAGAATTATTTTTGAATTCGGGTTAATAAGTAACATTGAATCCCAACAAGTATTTTATAATCGGTCCAATATTAATATTTGCAAAAAAAAAACGCGTTTTTTTGAACCCCTAGAAAGTGAGACTATATTTTTAAACAATATTCACGAGGGCCACCTTAACAAATTTCAACAAAACAATTAAAACATACTACCGCGAAAACCGCCAAATTACCCGCCGATGCAATGACATCTTAAGGAACTTGCTTTATTATAAAAACTCTATGATCATAATAGCCTTTGCTGAATGCTTCTAAGTATAAACATTTGAATTTCAATTTAGTTTATTTTATTTATGTGCGTGAACAGTCGTGAATAAAAATTAGTAAAATGGTTTCAGATTATACATTAAAAAACGTGAAATTCGTAAAAAGAAAACTGAGAAGCGAAACAAATTAACCGATAAAAAGATGCGAATATCGCCAATCTGAAAAAATAAAAAGCAAAAAAAAAAAAACAAATTGCAAATTGGTGTAAGAAAGTCAATTAGGTATTCGGTTTTAAATAACAATAATAATAATAATAAAAACAATGCTATCAAAACAAAAAATTGCGGATTAAAAAAAATTTAAAACGGCTTAGAATTTATCACTGGAACCCAAGATTTAACTAACGAAACGCTAATTACAGCTTCCAATTTGCAGAACAATTTTACAAATTTTCAAAGGTAACAAATCAAAATAGCAAAAAATCATTAGTGGTAAAGTTTAAATGGTTATATCTCTTAAAACATTAGCGATAGGCAAATAGTTTTTCCCCCAAAACATCACAACTTATGTCTTATACTAGCCGTAATTTTGTAAAATGTTTAACAATTTTAAATAAATTTGTATATGCATACACGATCAAAAGAAAATTTTTTTTTATTTTTTTTTCAGTGTATTTCAAAAAGTATTGAAGCTTTTACAAATATTTTAGTGTGCTAAGAAAGCCCTTAAGGGGTATTATCCACACGCGTTATCCTTTTTCAATTTTAACAAAAACTGTAATTTTAATATTTTTTTTAGTTTTTAAAAAAAATTTGCGCCGTTTAACAAAAATGATTAACGCGAACGGATTTTACATGCTTTGAAGCTTTTACAAATATTTTAGTGTGCTAAGAAAGCCCTTAAGGGGTATTATCCACACGCGTTATCCTTTTTCAATTTTAACAAAAACTTTAATTTTAATATTTTTTTTTAATTTTTAACTTAAAGCCGCCGTAAAATTTGCGCCGTTTAACATAAATGATTAACGCGAACGGATTTCACATGCTCAATCGACATTGATGTCACACCAATCGACATTGATGTCAAACAAAAAAAAAAACTTAAAAAAAAAATGTCTAGGTGCTGTAAATTTTTGAAGTTGCCCATATATATTTTTTTTTTTATGAAATATGAAAATAATATTAATGGAAAACTAAAATTAATGTCAAAGTCGTAAGTTCTTTTTTTTTTACTTAATAATAATGTAATAATATTAAACATATTCTTTGTAAACTTTATACATTAGAATATATGAAATAAAGAACAACTACTACTAGTGCAGCATTTAAGATTTTTAAAAATAAGTACCACTTTAATGTTTTATTCATATTTCTGTATTTTGCTGTTGTTAAAAATATATAAAGGGTTTGTCCCTTTTTTATGATGTTTAAAAATTTCTATAAAACAACTTTTGCCTTTAGGAAAAAAATAACCCAAAGTTTTTAAATTAAAATTATGAATTGTTCAATTTTGGTCACGTTGTAGAAAAAAAAATGGTTATGAACAAAAAAGTCCAAAAAATGCAAAAAAAAATTAAAAAAAAAATAACTAAAATGAACGTGTCTAATGAATACGGCCAGGGAAGCAATAAGTAAAGGAAGAGCAATGTTTGAGGTTATATTTATAGACCATCTATACAAACAACAATTTTTTTTTTTGGTAGAAGGAGAAATTTATCATAAATGAAAGTTTATAATGAAAAACAACAAAAAAAAAAAAAAGTTTGACTCCTTTTCTAAATAACTTTTCACATAAAAATTAGTTTTGCTCATTTTTCTGTTTTTTTTTGTGGGCTATTTATGAAATACAATGGGAATTGTTTAAAACTATTGTTAGGAAAAGTATAATTGATAAATAGAAGTTAAATAATAATAAAAACAAAAACAGGACGTACTAATAAAAAAAAAAAACATGTATAATAAATTAAAATAACTTTTGATATAAAAATTTGAAGAAGTTACGAGTTAAAAATGAAATGTTTAATAGAAAATTATTATTTTTAGAAAATATCGAGGTAGTCCCAGACTCAGGCTGTACCGTTTTCTCGCGATTAAGCTGTGATTAAGCAACAAGGGGAGTCTCCCTATATGTTCTCTCCGATCTTAATAATATTTGGATGTGTGATAAAAAAATAATATAAGGGACAAGTATTTTTTTTTAGCGGTCCAGCATTTTTCTCCTTATTTTGAATAGTTTCAGAGAGATTTTCGACAAATGGGTTACCAAATAAAAGACCCTTTGGAGACGCATTAACTGCTATAAGAACTGTACACTCACAAGAACTTTTCCATAAAATTTCAACAGCTAATGAAAATGAATTGAAACTGGTTTTAAGCCACAGCAAAAATCGACCTGACTTTAGATCAAGTGGTTAGAGCCTCTGTCTAAAGTGTAGTGCGAAGTGCATGTGGCAAAGAAAGCAGGTTCAAGCCACGGTCAGGATTGCATTTAATAAATAAATATTTCATATAGATGCAATCAAACAATAAAAACCATAACAAATAATTACAGTATTGTTAAAAAGGATTACTGATGAAAGTTGTGTTACCAGAAACTGCGCAGTCTAATTCAATAAAAAATTTTACAATGTAGTTATGATTTTTAGAAAAGTATGCTTAATCTTCTCTACCACGCCTATCTCGAAAATTATTCTAGTTCGAGGCCATACTCTATATTTCTTTATTAGGATATTGTCGTAACAAATAATCTATAGAGTTTTTGTTTTCAAATTTATTAATTGACCACTTTCAGGAATGTGTTGATAGATCTATTTCGGGAATATTCTAGGATCCCATCATCAGAAAACGTTTTGAAAGAAGTGACAATCCCATGCAAAACATCAAACATTCATATAAACTAGTTTTTCTCACTTAATGAGAACTAATATATGAGCTCGAAGTTAAAGATTATCACCATTGATGATATCCTAATAAATAAATATAGAGTATGGCCTCGAACTTGAATAATTTTATTTTCATTCCACAATTAAAGGTCGAAAAACATAATTTTTATTTTTAATAAAAATTATATCAAACTTTTGAACAGTTATTTAAAAAGTTTATCGGTAAAGTTGTTTCAATGTTTCAAATTAACTGTATATAAATAATCAAACAAATATATTTTTTAACTTTCTGTCTGTTATTCAATAAACGAAATAAACAAACAAATGGAATTTCGGTAATAGTAAAAATATTCAGTTAAAATTTTCTATTTAAAACAAAAAGTTATATTATATTGAGTATTGAAAAAATTAAAACACTCTATTGTTTTTCCCGATTTGGTCAATTAATTTTTCTACAGTTGAAAATAAACTAAAAAATACAAGTGTTTTAAACGAAAAGTAAGTAGTCCTTTTTTTAACTGATTTCAATTAATTTAATGTGTATATTCAGTAGTCTCTACGAAAATAATATAGTGAGTGTAGTTTTGTTAAAGAATTGTAAGTGGATTAAGCTAAAAAAAATATGTATATTATTGCCTATTAAATTTAGTCGATATGTTGTCTGAGCTTTTTCGACATTCGTAAGAGTTTGGCTTTTTCGAAACTTTCTTCGAAGAGCTTTTCAACCTATATTTTAAATAAATGGCAACCATGACACACTACTACGAGTTCATCGAAGCTGCGCACAATAAAATCTGAATTTAATTTGTTTCATACACGTTTCCAAGCAAAAATATATTAACTTTGTCCCCACTTTGTAACCCTGAAACGTGCACTCAGGGAACTTCTGCTTTAAAAATACTTAGATGTTTGGGTTGTAATACAGTTTCTTTATTTTTAATGTAAATGTCAGTCGTTTGTAGAACAAATTAAATTTTTTACTAACCTTGTAGTTCATTTAAAAAAACAAACCACATCAAATGACTGTTTTATGATTTTACATTTATTTTTCACAGTCGTTTTTTTTATTTAAAAAAAATAAAAAAAATAAATATTTGTTTATTTTTTACTAATATGTGGTTGATTTTACTACAATTGTGGTTCACTTTTTAAAAACAAATGACAATGTTAGTTGCATTTACTGAAATGTAAGTCGTCCTTTCTTTAAGTGAAATTTCATTTGTTTTTAACTGCATTTGCAGTGGTCTTTACTTACATAGTATTCTAAGTGTGAGATTGGGCCGCTAAAAAAAAAATATGTGTCTTATCTTTTTTTCTTTATCCCATATACAAATTTTATTAAGATAGGAAACAACCCATCGGAAGACTCCGCATGTAAGCAGAATTTTTCATATTACCCGCCTACATAGAGATTAAATTAATAATTCTCTCAACTATTAAAAGCATTTCAGGGAATTAATAATTTGATCTCTATTGACGCGCTTAATGTGAAAAACTCGGTTTAATCGCCTAAACCTTTGTCACCGGTTTTATATATCGAAATATAGTTGTTCACAGAAAATTTCTATCTTAATTAATTTGTTAAACCGCTTGCAGTGCAATTTTCAATTTCAAGTTTAAATTTTCTCTTTTAAACCCCAATTATATCAAAACTTTGTCAAGAATCCATACATATTCAGCGAGTCTGCTCATACCTTAAGATATGGTACGTTAAGGTAGAACTTCTCCTTTTTGTCACTAATAGTAAAAATCATCAAAATGACAGTCTAAGCGGATGGTTACATTCTAAATTTAAAATTTCATGCTCCAGAGAGTGGCTTTTTTCCTTTTTTAACTTAATTTAAAACCTTTTGAACCTTAATTTGTACTACGTTCTGGTGAAATAGATACTCAAGTTTAAAATGTAGATATTCCACAAAGTATCACTTTGTTCCTCTAGTAGGAATTTACAAAAATTTAGACCAAGCGAAGACAAATCAAAAACACTATACTCAAAATTCCAAGTTTCAGCGGTTTAGCTAAGCCTTACAGGGGGATACATTTATCTTTTATACCCTGATCACATGAATTTTTAAAAATTCTATGTAAGCGGATGTCTTCGGGGGATAAAAAGTCCGACTAAGCGAGTGCCTACGCCGGATTAGCAACACATAAGTCCCTCCTTTTAGCTGTTTGTCCAGGCCGCCGAGGGTGTGACTTTATCCCCATTGCGAATAAATTATATAAAAAATGTGTTTCTTAAAGAAATGTTCCAACAAGAATCCAACTAGAAAAAGTCAAAGAAAAAATAAAAAAAATTGACTATATTCAAAGGAATTACACATAGGTTTGATAAACACATTTCTGATGTGTTACATTGGACGAAAATCAATGAAGTTTTTCATCATATTTATGAATTTTTTTATCCAAGCTTTTTATGAAGCTTCTTCCCTGAGTGTAGTAGTAACCTAATTTTAGTAGTGTAACCAAATTTCTTTGGTAAAAAAATAAGGAAAAATAAAAGTAAAGGGTTAAAATAATTTTCTTTTCATCTAGTCCATACGTATACGTAATAAAGTTTTAATTAATATTACTCATACGTCCTGGTAACCCATTTATTTGCATTTAAAACGAAATCATAACTTTTGTAAACAATACATAATTGCAAATTTTCAAATTAATTTCTTTTATCTGGTCAACCTAATAAAACGTATACGTAATATAGTTTAAATTAAAAATGCGTATACGTCCTGGCAACCCATTCTTTTGCCAAAACAGTTCAACAACAGTTTTTCGTTCCAGAAAATCTCAGCAGGTTTTTGTCACATCCGTAAATAACATTTCACAAGCACAGTTTTATCGAAAACAACACAAAAGAAAGTTTGACATATTTAAGAAATAAATTATAGTTTCTTCTTAAGTTGCTCTCTATGCAATTGTTATCCTGCTGTGTAGAATTAATTTAAATTTTCTTAAGTGTGTTGTGAAGTCTATTTAGGCAAACATTTTCAATTGTATTTAAATACATTACTAAAGTAGGCCATACAAGATTAAATAAATTAAAATACATTTTGGCATATATAATTGAAAATGAACTGATGCTAAAAATTACCAACAAGAATTTCAAAAGAAGAAATTAATTAATTTTAAAATAACAACAGATTTTTAATATAGAGATAAATTGTAAGGATTTGTGTAAAATGAAAGCAAAAATTTCAAAGAAGAAACATTTTGTAAAAAAATTATAGATAACACGGTGATACAAATAAAACAAAATTGCAATCACTTTTCAGGTGACCTAGGATGTAGGTTGTAAGTCTAGCTCAGTGTATTTTCGAAATAATGGTAAAAGAGTATTTTTTTGCGATTGGCTAATTTACGCATTTGTAACTTACAAGGCAGGTATCCCGACCCGAACTAGCAGTTCAGATAATGAACTTTTGATAAGTTGTAAAGGAACAAAAAAAAGTGACATGTATTTTTTTTTAGCTGCCCGACCATAAAGAAAAGTATATATATTTGGAAAGACAAGATAATTCTCTTTTAAATTCCGTTTAAAATTTCAAAATCAATTAAAAAAAAAAAGATTGACACGGAAGGTCGTTTATGAGATAATCTCCGATTTTGATGAAATTTAGATATTTGTACACTCAGAAAATAAATTTGTAAAATAAAATATAAAAAAAATTGCGCAATAAGAAATTTTAGACCGATTATAGAATTATTTTAAGTAAAATAGCAAACATATTCTTCCATTCAATAATTTTTTAACACAACCAAATTTATTCAGCAATATTTCAATAATTAGCAAAACCAACCGTTACTGAATTGAAAAAATAATTGTGGTAGTGATCGGTAGACCCAACCGTTACAATAAATAAATATTAGTACTTGGAACTAACAATACGAACAGATTTTCAGTATTCACTTCTTATTAAAATATCAACAAATTATGGAAATTTTATTTTGACAAAAAAAGTTAATAAGAATAATGTTAATCAGAATAATGTTAATCAGAACGGGGAAAAGCTGAAAAATTAAAGACATTGGAAGAAAATATAATTCAGGTTAGTACCAAAATAAAAATGAATATAATTCCAGTATTCTAACAAAAATATTTTAGTTGAAACAATCCATGCAGAAAACCCGTATGGAATTGAATATCGTTTGTACACACAGAAACAGTTTTGTAGTTGCAACCGAATTTTTTGCCAAACGAATTTTTGTGGTTCCACGTACAATCACTATTATTAATTTTTAATAAAGGGTCCGCCATCTAACGTTTTTTTTTTCAACTCGTGTTTATTTCGTGAATGGTAACACTTAGCTCATGTCTGATTTGACAGATAATTAGTTTTATCCTTCCGCTGAACGAATATGGTTGTGTATACGCTGGAACAACGCTGGGAAATATTGCGACATTACTTGAAAATCATGGTAATGTTGCAGAATGTGTGCCGATACACCCAAAACGAGTCACTGTTTGGTGCGGATTTGGTCCAGAGGCATAATTGGGGCATTTTTCTTCGAAAATTAGCAAGGAGTGGCCGTTACAGTCAATGGCGATCGTTATCGGGCCATGTTGAACGAATTTTTGTTCAAAAAAATTGAAGAGGAGGAAATACAGCTGCACACAATCGATAATGTGCTTAAAAATTGGACCGATCGTGTAGGCTACTGCATGGCCAGCCGAGGCAGCCATTTGAATGAAATTATTTTCCATTATTAACCGAAGGATTGTACTTTCAAATAAAAAAAGAAATTTGAGAAAATATTCAGTAGTTTTTTTTTTATAGCTTTTTCAAAAAAAAAAAGTTATTTGGCGGACCCTTTACTATTGTAACATCCGACATTTATTTACAAAATTTCGAATTTTTATTGTAACAATTCAATATTTTATGCTTATGGAATATAATGTTCTATAAATAGATTCACATGCTTTTAACAAAATTTATATTATTAAAAAAAAAGTATATGCCTCGAACAGGGCTCGAACCAGAGATCTTCCGTTTGTCAGGGAAGTACTTTACCTCTAGCCTTAACCCAATTTAAATATGTTTTTTAAATTTCAACCTTGAATATTTGCTAGTTTCAAATTTAAATATTTGTCTAGAAACAGATTTGTATGTGCAATAGAAATTCGGTTGCTTATCTCAATTTTTTTATTAGAGTTACCAAAACTATAAAAAATATTTATATTATTTTAAAATTATTTTATTAATAAAAAATTTTTCTCCGCGAACTGGTCTCGAACCGGCGATCTTCTGTTTGTCAGGCCATTACTTTACCTCTAGCCTAAACTAAATTTGAATTTCTATTTTCAAATTCCTGTCTTGCATATTTTTTTCTTTCAAGTTTAAATATTAATGTCTAAAAATAGATTTGTATGTACAACAGAAATTTGGTTGCTAACCTTAATATTTTATTAGAGTTACCAAAACTATTAAAAAACTTTGTATTATTTCAAAATTGGTAACGAAAACTTATATTTTAGATAGAGTGATTGTTTTTTTTTGCAGGCGAAACTAATATTCGATTTTAACTGCAAATATTTTATTCAAGGGGCAAAATCTTCGAAAAGTGGTTGGTTGTTGGTATTAAAGGTAATGTAGAAGATAAGATTTTTTCAATATTGATAAGGAAAACCAATAGTTTGATTGATGTGACTGTGTTTTGATTGATGATGAATTTTAAGTACTTACAATTAAAATTATTGAACAATGATTAAGTTTTGTTGGTTATAATGGAGTTCCAATCAATTTATTCTCTGTGTGTAGGGAAGCTATTCTGTTGTGCTTCCCAAAACGCATTCTTTGAAGCAGTGAATAGTGCCTACAAAGAAGCAATAAAGAATGCATACCATAAAGTATTAATGTTGTTAAAATTCAAAAAAGGCGCTTCTTATTGCCTAAGAAGGCATGAATTTATTGCTTCTAAGAGCACATGAAAGACGCGCTTTTCATCTGCTTAAAAGAGACATATCATGCGAACAAAAATCATGCCTTCTGGATTTGCTTTGGAAGCGTAATTAAATTATGCTTTCCGAAAGTGCTTCTGGGTAAGCATTATTTTTTGCTGGGTCCATAACTTCGGTTGGCGATAAATTCGGTTATCACAACGAATCTGTTCTCGGTGTATAGAGAAAAATAATTCTAAGGTTGGGATGTATAGGATTATCGGCCATAGTAGGGACTTAGGGTGTTAAAAGTGGGGTCAAAAACTACACATTTTTGGATTTTTTAATTTATTTGAAATTTGATCCAAAGAAATTATATATAATATAATAATAAAAATCAAAAATATATGTACATATTGTCTACTTTATAACACAGTAGTACCAGTACTATCCCTATGGGGAATGAGGAGTCAATTGACCTAAAAGTGACTGGTAAAAGAAGGACTTATCACAGGACTGGTATAATTTAATACACTCATAATAATCCATGCTTAAAAATACAAATATATTTTTCGTAAATTTTTTTTCGTAGAATGTACAAACATTTTGTTTATATTACAAAACTTTTGTATAAAACAAATTATATAAATTTACAAATTTCGTAAAAAATACAAACATGATTTCGTAATATTTTTTTAGTACATTGTACAAAAATTTGTAATGTTACAAATATTACATATGGATGTTGATGTGGTTAGAGGTCGGATTTGCAATCAGAAGGTTGCGAGTTCAACTCCTGGCCAGGACAAATTTTTTTTTTTTTTTTTTTTTTTTAGTTTTTATATTTTTTTTGTTTATTAATGTTTTTTAAATTTCTATGTTTTATTTTTTTATTTCATTATTACTATTTTTGTGTTTTGATATAAATGGATATTTTGTATTTTGTTTAATAAAGAGGATCCTAAAACAAGTTAAAGAGGACCCGAAAACACTACTTCCAATTTATTTGCCGGGTTTAGTATGAAATTCAATAAAACAAATATTTAAAAAGATAAAATATTTAATAATAAAATGCAATTAGTTTGAAATTGTTATTTAAGTTTTTTATTATTATTATTTTTTTATTTTGTTTTTTAATATATTGTTTGATATATTTATAAAAAAATTATATTATTTTATTTAGTTCAATAAACATTTTCATTGCATAATAAAAATATTTAATTGCCATTTTACCTTTTTTATTAAATATTTGTAGCATATTTTTCTAGTTTTCATAAAAATTTCATAATATTTTCGACTTAAGTTCCTTTTTAGTTTGTTGTATTGCATCAGCTACTTTGGTGCAAATGGTAGAGGGGTCTACTACAACACAGCATTACATTTTTTTTTTTAATTTTAGAATAAACCCGTAAGGTATGCAAAACATTTTTATTTAAAAAAAGTTTTTACAAAACTTTACGAAATGTGATTTGTATATTCTACAAATTTTTTCGTAATGTCAAAATAACCAAAACTTTCGTAAAATGAACAACGGTTTTCGTGTATTTTACCTATAGATTCAATTGTCAATTGTCCTAAAATTACCAATCCTGTGACTTGTAAAGGGAGGACATACCTCTTAACCAGAATGCTTATTAACAAGAAAAAGCCAGCTGGCCAGAATTTACCCATTGGAAGCTGTTTAGTTTTCATTTATTTTAGACGACATGGGCCTTTTGCGATAGTCTTGTGTTATGCCCATCTTTGCTTAGTTCTGTGTCATGCCACTATGTGGTTTAAAGCAGGACAAATGACCCCCTCCTATGACAAGCCAATGTTAAAGTTGCCAGTTGTTTACATAGGGTAGGGTTTAGCAGAGGACCGGTCTCTGGCACGAAGGGACCGATCCTGTGGCACACGCAAAACCGGTCCCATTCCCATAGGGATAGTGCAAATTAAAATGTGTGTAACATTTCAACAGTACATGTTGGTACTTTTTTTATGCTAATTCTAGTTTTTTTAATTTTTTGTTTCTAAAGTTCATTATTTTCTTATAATATTATACATCGTTCGATTATTAAAAAAAGGCACAATCTAGTGCAAAAATTATTACTTCATCGCAAATTACAAAAATATATAAACCTGCAAAAAAACCGGTTTTTTATTGATTTTTGTATGGCAGCCTAACTTTAATTTGGCGAATTAAAAATCTTTTTTACATGACCGCAGGGCAGTCTAAAAACTATGAAGTTTGATATATTTGCCACCATAATGCAAAATATAGGGTTTCGGAAAAAAAACGACAAACCCCAAAGCAGCTGGAATATCTTAAAAAGAAAAAATACGTGCATGTTGTTATTTTACAATAACAACTATACAATAACAAAAAAAAGTACAAAAAAAAAGTACCAGGAGATGGCTTTTGAAAGATCCTACCCGAAAATATAGCATTTATATGTAATTTATTTAAAACAATTGCCAAATAAATTCAAAAAACCAAAAAATGCGTAATTTTAGACCCCACTAAGATTATCGGCCCACTAGGGCCGATAATCTTAGACA
Source organism: Delia radicum (assembly GCA_021234595.1). Classification (NCBI taxonomy): domain Eukaryota; kingdom Metazoa; phylum Arthropoda; class Insecta; order Diptera; family Anthomyiidae; genus Delia; species Delia radicum. The sequence continues at coordinate 159,498,270 of CM037855.1, read as the reverse complement.
CCCCAACCTTAGCATTTTTCTCAACAAAATATCCACATTTCATCAAAATCGGGATTATCTCATGAAACACCTTCCTTGTGAATTACGAATGTTTAAATCCGCCAGTCGCAAAAAAATACTCATTACCGTTATCTCCAAATTGAGGGTTTATTGAAATTTCTCAAACTGGGTTTGTAATACACTCACCTAGACTTACAACCTACACTAGGTCACTTTGCAAAGTGATTTTGCAGTGTAGCACAGTGTAATGTATCTCTTATAAAAAGGTGCAAAGCAATCGAAATCTAAAGAAATATATAATTTTTTATTAGAGTGGCTCATTTACGAAATTTTTTTTTTTTGAATTTGAACAAAATTCAAAATTCTGTAAAATTGAATTTTGATTGATTTTTAAAATTTTTTTTTTTTTATTCTAAATATTTTGTAGTATGTTAATCTGAAAACATGACCTTTTCTACTATTTATATATATAAACCCTCATATGTTAGTCCTTTATTTTTTTTTTTTTTTTTTTCAAGCAACATCTTTTAAGAATTTGTTACCTTAATTTGGTGTAACCAACACGTAAGAAATGTTTTCTTGTACACTAACGTTTAATATCACAAAAAAGAAAAATCTTTTTACAAATTCAAGTGGCATTTCGTTTCCACACCTTTTAATGGGAATGCCAATACATACAATTTTTCCTTTTCTACCACTTTGTCAATTTTTCTTAACAGACTCTTTAGTGAACATACGATATTACACGTGTATACAGGAAAAAATAGAGAGACATCATTAAGAAACACTTAATGAGGTACTTCCTCTTTTATAGTTTATCCCTAGAAAAATAAATTTTTAGTTAAAGAAAACAGTTTTAATACTATAACTGAACACCATTTCCAATTAAATATTGAACAAAAAATAGTGTTTTATTTACCCGTACTTAGTCCTTTTGTTGCTTAATATAGAATGAAAAATTTGTTAAATCCTAGTAATGTCAAAATATACATTTCAAATAACAAAAAATCCGACAGAGCTGAATTTTGGTACAGACCTTGGATACACCATTACAAATAAAATACCAATAGGCCCCATTAATCCTATCCAAGTTATTCAAGGTCAACTTGGATAGGATTAAAGGGCAGAAAAAAATTGTAGATCATAAAATTATCTACAAAAAGTTTTTTTAAGAGTAACCATTTCTCAGATATTGCAATTCAAAATGTTGAAGGAATTATATTCTTTATTATAAATTTTTATTATATTATTCTATATTAATATAATTTTTCCTTATACTTTTTTAATACATAGACTGCTACGGGTATCAATATTAAAAAGCATACTAGGAATTTTTTCATTAGCATTGAAATTTCATTAGTGAACTAATGCTAATGCCAAAAATACTTCATTGCCTTTTAATAGTAATGAAATTTTTTGGCATTAGCATTTGTCTTACTAATGCTAATGCAATCACACTAATTCCTAAAATACTAATTACAATTGAGACAAAAAAGCATTTGTTTACAAAAGAAGTGGAGTGTAAATTGTTTTACATAGGAATGAAACGGAGATCTATAGGAAACGAAAATGGAACGAGGCACTAACTTTTTATTATCCGAGTACACAGAAAAAACTAAAAACAAGTATCAATTAAAAAAATTATTTAATCAATTAATATTTTATTTGGTTTTGCACCTACCACTGCAATGATAATATTAATTAAAACTTTGATTGAAAATTAAAAAGAAAAAAGTCTATAAATAACTGTCTACAAAAAAAATGTTGATACTCAAAAAAAGTGTGTGAACGACACGTTTGTATGGAAATGTGTTTTTATTAATGCTATTTCTTTTTTTGCATTTGTGTGAGTGCATGTTTTTTGTAAATTACAAATACATTTGGTATTTTATACTGAAACTTTTCTATTTAACATACAGTATATGAAAAAATAATTTGAAAATTATGTCTAAATTGAAATACGAATTTATACATTTTAAAGTCAATTAAAATATTAATTAATCCAATTAAATATATTTTTAGAGACAAATCTAATTCAAATATATATTATAGGGTTGATAATTTTTTATGTGTTTGTTTATTTGTACACTCAGAATATTTTGTAGTTTACGGTTTGTAGTTTGAAAAAAGGTTTGCAAAAGTTTAAAAATAAAGGAACATCCATTTATTTTTCAAATAAATATTTATATCAACTTTTTTATACATTTATTCAAAATAATTTACTACCATTTCTCGATGTTTTTAGTTTAATTTATTTAAAGTTTAATTTAAATTTAACCACAAAAAAAGGAAATATTATAGTTTATTGTTTTCGTTACAGCTATTATAAATTAATTTGTTTTCCAAAAAAATATTCAAAAAATCTTGTCTATTTTTTTATTAAAATGGTTTGTATATAAAAATAGTTCAATTCAAATTACAAGAAATTGAAAAGTTTATACAAATACTACAGCCATACAAACTTAATGTGTATGTAGTGTTGTGTTAATAGATTTTATAGAAAAAAACAACCAAAAAAAAAAAACTGAAATAATTTCAAATAACTGACTAGAACATTTATTTTTACTGAGCTGTAGTTAAAATTTGAACATTTATTTTCAAATTACTATTTGTTAGTTATTTAAACAATATTTAACAATAACTAACAAGAAATATTTGATTTAAATGAAAAGTAATTAGACCGGATTTTAGTAATTTATCATTTACGTTAAATTACATTTTCAGTTAATTTAAACTACAAAATATTTTGAGTGTATTAGTTATCTCGTAAATAAATAAATAAATAAATAAATAGAAAAAAAATAAATCATCATGTGGCTGTTTAATAAAAATTGATCACTCCGGATCTATCCCGGACTTATTGCATTTAAATTTAAAGTGTGTATTAAAATTTTTGTTCGTTTTCCCCTATCTCGCTTAGTTTCGGAGAAACTGACCATTTCAAAAAATCGCCATATTATAAAATGGATAGTTTCTCAAAAACTAAGCGAGATATCGCAAAACGGACAAAAATTTGAAAACATGTAAAACGTTCCAATAATTCAAATGTGTTAAGTATTCCGATTCCACTCGTTCTCCGGTTCATTGCATATCGTTCCACCTTCGACCAATGTTCCACTTTATTATCGGAGTGAGAAAATTGGTATTGTCACGTACGTATTTGGGTAAACAAAATATTAGGACAATATGTGGCTGTTTCATGAATCTCTCCCGGACCTTGAGCAGAAATTTTGCCCTTTTTGCCCTATCTCGCTTAGTTTCGGAGATACTGGCCTTTTTAAAAAATCGCCATTTTATAAAACGGCTAGTACCTCAAAAACCAAGCGATATATCTCAAAACGAAAAAAAAATTCTAAATCTTAACTTACATAATACGTTCCGATAATACAAATGTATTGAGTTTTCCGTTTCATTCTATAGCGTGCCCTTTTCGACCAATGCTTCATTCTATTATCGGAGACCTTGTGGATGTTTTATAAAAAAATTATAAAACAATACAAATGTATTAAGTGTTCCGAGTCCACGCGGTGTCCGTTTCATTCCATATCGTTCCCTTTTGAACAATGCTTATTTCTATTATCGGAGACCTTGTGGCTGTTTTATTAATAATTAATCTCTCGGGATCTGTCACGGATATAGCCTATTTGTATTAGGAGGGTTACTTAATTCTCCTGTGAAGCCCTGATTTAATCGATATTAACCATTAGTTTTTCGAAAATCAATTGTCAATTGTAATTTGTTTCCTTTAATTGATGCATTACTAATGGTAATGAAATTTAAAATTACTGATATTAATCAATGAAATTCATTATCATTAAAATAATTTCATTACAATTGTTACCAATTTAATTGTAATGAAATCATCAATTAATTAGCACATTCAATTAATTAGTGCCATGTAGGCTAAAAAGCATTTGGCATATTTATATAATTGTAATTTCGTTTGCTAATGGTTTTATTTTTTAAGTAAAACATGTCATAATTTTTATCAAAACTTTCAAGCTCAACTTGTTTATTTTTTCAAAAATATGGCAACCTCTCAAGAAAGAGCTTTGAACAAAATGTTGTAACTCGACACATTTTTTGCAAAAAATGATGCTACTAGACACATTTTAAAGAGAAAATATTGGTAACTGAGTTGGCTAGATCTAGACTTTTTTTCGAGAGGCACGTGAGAGGTATTCCATCACTTTAAAATATTTACTCTATGGAGCAATACAAGGTGTATGTGAATGTTGGAATGGCGGGAAACAATGTTTATTCATGATACACTGATAGATAGTTGTGCGTAGTATTAATGAATTCCTTCATTACTTCAATAAATTCTTTCATAAAAAAGTCTCCAAAGAAACGTTTCATTGAGTCAATGAAAGGTGTTTCACTAAATCAATTTTAATGAATGGTTTCATTGACCCAATGAAAATTTCATTAAGTATAAGAAATTTTTTTCATTAATCCTAGCCTAATAGTTATGAAAGTTTCATGTGTTTAATGAATAAAATTCATAGTTTGTATAAACTATTTTCGTTGATAATTAATAATTTGTACTTTTATGATTATTTAGCATAGCATTAATTTGCTGGTTATTGAGAAATTATCATTCGTTGATACTATTAGAAGGTCTGGTCTTTATAGAATCTATAAAATATATCTAAATATCTAAAAAATTTTAAATTTTTTAAAGTTTTGGCTATTTCTGTTTTAAAGAAATTTTTCAGTTTTTTTATTTCAAAATGATACAACAAAAAAAAATATTTTTTTCTTATTACAAGTTAAAATTTTTATTGAAAAAAAATTATGAAAAAATCATACAAATATTAATTAAAAAAAAAAAAAAATAATGAATTTTCATTAAACCAATGAATCGATTTTAATGAAATCTTTTCATTAATACTATGAAGGAAAATTCTATCAGTGTAGTATAAATACATAACTAAATGCAATCTAAATTTAAGTCAAATTTTATATTTTTTAAAAAGTTAAAAAAACTTTTAACCAAAATTTCACTCCGTTTTGGTGCGGTAACTTTTATAAAAACCGCGAAAAAGTAAGAGCATGCTTTTTAATATGTTTGTAAGGTCTACACGGCAATGATATGTTATTTTTAATATTTACAGAAAATGCAAAAAGTTATAACCCTAGAGTTCATAGAGTAGGTGTGTATAAAAAAATTAATTAAATTTAAAGACCATCATATTTCCTATGTGATGCCTCAAAAATCATGATATAATTAAGCTGACATAATTTCAAGTTTGATATAATTTTTATTAGAAAATAAAAATTATGTTTTTTTCCGACCTTTAATTGTGCAATGAAAATAAAAATTATTCAAGTTCGAGGCAATACTATATATTTCTTTATTAGGATATTGTCCTAACAAATAATCTATAGAGTTTTTGTTTTTAAATTTATTCTTTGACCCTTTCAGTAATGTGTTGATAGATTATTTCGGGAATTTTCTAGATTCCCATCATTAGAACACGTTTTGAAAGCGGTAACAATCCCATGCAAAACATCAAACATTCATATAAACTAGTTTACTCACTACATGAGAACTAATATATGAGCTTGAACTTAAAGATTATAAACAAAAAATAAATTGAAAACTTGTTTGTTATATGCAAGGTCCACCTCTGGTGGATATTCAACACACGTTTTTTGTTTTTTTCCTCCTTTTTATTTTTTGTTTCGTTTATAAACAAAAACAGGTTGAGTAAACTAGACTGTACTTTGTCTTTATACAAGTTTGATATACTTTTTATTATATCAAACTTGTATAAACTGTTTTGTTTATAAACGAAACAAAAAACGTGTATTGAATACTCTGGTGGATAGGTGAACCTTGCACATAACAAACAAGTTTTCAATTTATTTTTGATCAATGGTTATAGTCTTTAACTTCAAGCTCATATATTAGTGCTCATGTAGTGAGTAAACCAGTTTATATGAATGTTTGATGTTTGGCATGGGTTTGTTACCGCTTTCAAAACGTGTTCTGATGATGGGAAACTAGAAAATTACCGAAATAGATCTATCAACACATTCCTGAAAGGGTCAAATAAAAAATTTGAAAACAAAAAACTCTACAGATTATTTGTTAGGACAATATCATAATAAAGAAATATAAAGGATGGCATCGAACTTGAATAATTTTCATTTTCACTGACATAATTATAATATTTTTTTTTATAAATTTCTAATAAACGATTGGATATGGTGCTCCAAAGTCTAAATCATTCTTTTATATGTATAGGTGGACTTTCTTTATAGTACTTAACTAGAATAGAAAATAATAAATCTTTATACCATTTTTCCAGTAGAAAAACAAACTGAATGGAAGAAAATGTATAAAGAAAATCAATTGACGGAAGTGGTAAAGTGAAGTGATTAAGTTGATGATTATTTATATGAATTTCTATCACCTCTAATTTAGCTTTTCTTATTTCTGCCATTTAAATGAGTAACTTAAATAATTGTTTAATGCATTAAGGGATTAGTAATGAAGATAGGGGAATTTAAATTTTTAATCCATTAGGGAATTTAAAAAAAAAAACTTCAGTTCTATTAAATTAAATTCCATTTCCTAATTCTATATTTATGTACAAAAATTTAATACGTAGGCGTATACTTGATTTTTTTTATTTATTAATATAACGTATACGCCAGAGGGGTATGTATATCAGTATCAGTATGTAAGTGATTTTTGTAACACCACCGCTATTTTTTTTAATTTATTTAATAAAAACATATAAAATTTATTATCTCGTTTCCGTTTTAAGCTTCAAATGCAGTATATGTAAGGCATTATTTCCGCTAAGTAAACTAAAATCTAGAATCCTCCAAATGAAATTTAAAAAAACCGACAAAAACTCTCTAATAAAAAAATCCACCGACAAAATTTCCAAAACCAAAAAAAAAACGGTATAAAGACCAGACAACGGTTCAGTGAATTGATAAAATTTATGTACTGGAAGTAAACAGCAAGTCCAAGCGAATCAGCATTAACTATCACAAAAAGCAACAGAAATTTACCTACCGAAAGTATAATCAAATGAATAAAAATAACATGGATAAAAAATAAAAACATAGTAACAGATATACGTAAGTAAATTAACATCTCAGCTCAATGGTAATGGAAATACAAAATAAAATATATGTACCAACCTACTTCCCAAAAAATTTATATTGAAAATTTTTGTTAAAACATTTTATTATCATTGCTACTTCTTCCCATTTGTTTTAGCGGAAATAACAAAAAATCCAAATAAAAATATGTTTATTTATTTAAAATAAAAACACATAAATTGAGCTTTAGTATTAACCACATTGTTGGTGACCACACCAATACCAACATATAAACTTTATCATACCACGCAATTTTCTCAACCGTAAGTAACAACAAGGAAGGAGTAGCAACGCACAGTGGGGTACTTTGAAAAAAAAAATAATGGTAATATATATAGAACTTCTAAACTACTGATCCGATCAGTATGAATCAAACTGGAAATTGTAAACGATGTATTAATCTTTTGAAATAATGTGATTGGGTACCCTGTTTTAGTACAGGGTATATGTACAGGTTTTCAAAATTGACTACCTCGCACGGTGTTGCGTGCGTAGCCAAAAACAGTATAATTACAATATTAGAAATCAAATAAAATTTGTATGTACCAATTTTGTAAATCACCTGCTTTCATCACATGAAAGACATTAAAAAATGTTATTTTATAAATCCCTACGTTTTTGTGATTAAGTTTTACGTTATCACTTGAATTGTCAATCAGTTACATTTTAGAGTTACCATCTTAATGAAAAAATACAAAAAGTTAACCCTATTTTTGCAGAGCTTCATATAATTTAGTATTTTAAAATCTTAAACAAAAAAGAAAAATAAAGAAATATAATAAATTTATTAGAAATGCAATTATTGAAATTTTAACTATCTTATTTTATTAAAAAGTTTTTTAATTGTGTATTTATTAGGATTGTCATACGAATAAAATTTATTCGATTAATCGAATGAACAAAACAAAAATTCTAACAAACAATTAAAAAAACATGATTTTTGAATAAAGAATAATTCAAATAAATTTGGCGATTAATCGAATAAAGCAAGTAATTAAAATAATACTTCTTTTCGTCAAATTTTTTCCAAAATTGAACAATTTTGAGAAAATTTATATAAAAAATGGTAATGGACAAAATAAAATCAAAACTCTGATGAAGAACTAACTGAAATTGTAAACGTTTATTAATCGTTTTCTTTAATAATGAGCAAATATTAAAGTGATGATTATTCGACATTTTTTGAAAACCAGTTTTCGATTTTTCCGAATTGTTGAAATTTTAAAAAACCGGTTTCGATTTCTGCAATTTGAAAAAAACCGGTTAACTGGGTTTTTAATTTTATACAACTATACTCAGAAATACAGTAGTCGCTCGGTTATATAAATATCCAGTTATGTAAACTTCCAGAATAGTGAACAAAAAAATGTAAACACAGGAGGTTCTAAAGAGTGAACACAGCCTATCTCTATTATGTGAACAGCTTTCAACAGTTGATTTTTTAAATGTTTGTCTTATTAGAAGTATGTTTTCCCAGAAATAAGTGAAGAACCTGCAACCGTTGATTTGCTGTTTTGAGTGTTAATTTGATGTTTTGAATGTTGAGTTGTTGAGTTTTGAGTGATTGTCTTTTGTCTTTTGAGGACAAGGCACTGCAGAAATCCCTTGAAGCAAAAAAAGTACAACAAATATAACCGATTACTTTCATGTACATTAATTATTAAAAAACTTATTAAAAATAAAAACTTAATGTAATAAAAATCATTTGAATTACTTATTTTATATTCTCTCGATTATGTGAACTTCTCCATTTAGTGAACAGGCTCTGTTTGAATTAGTTCATATACTATATAAGTATTTTATGAATATGAATTATTTCAGTTTTTATTTGAAAAATTATTATTCATTTGAATTTTTTTCTGTGGTTTTTAAAAACAATAATCATTTATATAAATTAATTCAAATTATGAAAATGAAAATTTATTCAAGTTCAAGGTCATACTCTATATTTCTTTATTAGGATATTGTCCTAACAGATAATCTATAGAGTTTTTTGTTTTCAATTTATCAATTGACTACTTTCAAGAATTTGTTGATGTTAATTGTTAGTGGAAATTTTATTTTCATTCTCAACTTAATTCTCATTTGTTTTAACAACTGGGATATATAAGTGTTTGAGTTTGTGAATGAGGTTGCCACTGCTTTCTAAACTTGTTCTGATGATGGGGACCTAGAAAATCCCCGAAATGGAACCATCAACAAATTCTTGAAAGTAGTCAATTGATAAATTGAAAACAAAAAACTCTATAGATTATTTGTTAGGACAATATCCTAATAAAGAAATCTAGAGTATGACCTTGAACTTGAATAAATTTTTATTTTCATAACAGAATTATAGGTCGAAAAAAACATAATTTTTATTTTTTTAAATAATAATTATAACAAACTTTTTAATTCAAATTATTTATGAGTGCTCCATCTTTTGTATTAAACACAATTCATTATTTAAAACTATTCAAATAAAACAAATTTTGAAGAAAATTTTTAATAACCAAAAATTTATAAAAAAAAAACAAATGTGCTTTTTATTTAAAAATTTTAAATATATAATTTGTGTGTATGTGAGTACAGAAAAATATAAAACGACAAAAGAAGCACAACACTGAAGTAATTCAAAAATGACACAGAAAAACAAGAATTTTTGAGGTTATGATTTTATATGATATAATTTTATAATTTTTAAATTAAAAAAGTGCTATCATGCAAGAGAGTTCTTCTATAAGAGCCACTTAAATAAAAAAAAAATATTTTTTAAGACAATTTTTCAGAGCATTTCGAATTCTTTAAATTTAAAGTTTCTAATATATTAAGAAAAAATCGGTTATTCGATATCGAAATGCCGTTTTATTCGATATTCGACAATTTACAATCACCGACAATCACGGTGTTTTACAAAATTAAAATTACAAAAGTGAAGTAAAGCGTTGTGATTTAAAAAATTATCCTATTAATAGTTTATAATAAAATACACTTTATTTTATTAAAAACAGTTGGCGAACTTCGAAAAATACTCGGCGAACTTCGAAAAACTCCCGACACATTGAGGTAAAATATTTAAAATTTTTTTTTCTAGATTACTTGAATAATTTTTAGCCGATGTTTCAGCATGCTAAATTCATTCGCGTTAATCATTTATCTTTAACGGCGCAAAAATTATGGGGGTTTTAGGTTTCAAGCAAATTAAATATATTAAAATTACAGTCTTTGCTTGGATGTAATTAAAGCTACAGCAATTTATAGATCTCACTGTTTTTATCACATTTCAAAATATATATTACACCACCAAAAAAATATAAAAATGTACTCACTTTACATTCGAAAAACTAAAATTTTTATAACAGGATGCTTTTTGAGGTTATAAAAATTTTGTTTACTCCAAAAAATGTATCGATTTTGGCGGAATTTATACAGCGCTTTAGTTGTCGCAAAGCGAAATGTGTTTGGAAAAAACTACCGCTGTACTCGCTATGAACGAAAAAGAATCAATTTGTTTACACTTTATCAGTTGTGGCCGTCGTGAAGATTCACTCTAGATACCTAAATATGTTTTCAAAACTTGTTCTTTTATATAAAAAAAAATGCGAAAAAAATTAAGTTCAGCAACATTTTTAAAAAGTTGATAACATTTTTGCGTTTAGAAATTTTAAGCGACTTTTTGACTTGGAGGTACAGTTTACTAAGATACTCAGTTCACGCAATACGCTAGCCAATTTTAAAATTTTGAATGTCGGACGCAAAAACATATATTTTCAAAAAATTCGCGATAATCCCATTTAAGTTTGTGATGTCCGCATTCCGATATTGATGCGCTGACATCAACAGCAAATTTTTTAAACTTAAACTTTAAAAAATTGCACCTTTTTTTAAACACTATTCTCAAAATTCAAATCCATTACACGGCGCAAAAACCGTATGAAAAAAACGGCAAAAGTTTAAAATTCGTAAAATTTTGGTTTCAATTGTAAACCACCATACAATTTTTCACCAAACAGTGATATAGAAAATTGTTTTTTTTAGTGAATAAATCTTCCAGGTCTAGTGACTCCATTATAGTCTAGTGATTTCACATAAAACCAATTTATGAAAAGTTTACAAAGCTTCTAAGTTATAAATGTCAGCAGTTTTATTTTACAACTTTTTGTCAAAAAAACTTTTTTGTATTTTATACAATAATCTCAGGTACTTAAGTACACGGGTACGCTTTGGTAATGGGTGCGATAAAGTAATACATTCCCTTGTAATGTGTACTATTTACTTGTATCATTATTTTTCAACAAAAAGTAATGAGTTACCGATAATGGGTTACATAATACATTACTTTCTAATGCAAAGTCCTTACCTGCACCATTACTTCAAAACATAGAGCAATGAGTTCCCAATAGTTAGTTACATGATGCATCACATTATACTCCATACCTTCTATATTTTGAAACATAAAGTAATGAGTTACCAATATTTGGACACTCTTGGATTACCTAGTAATGATACGTCATTACCTTTTACATTATTTCAAATCATAAAATAATGACTTAACAATGATCAATTACATAACGCATGAGATATAAACGTAAAGTAATAACTAAAATATCTTTTTGAAAATCTATTTATATATACATTACTTAATGATTTTTAGTAAGCAAGAGGGTAAGGTATGTATATATTTTTAACATCACAAAAGAAAACTGTAAGCACAATAATTCATTTACATTTTAAGCAACCTATTATTATATATGACGATATCTCAGTTTGTAGAGTTCTCGCCTATCAACCAGAGACCCCAGGTTCGAGTCTCAGCGTGACCACGTTATTTATTTAATTAAAAAATATATTAGTAATAATTTTTTTTTAATTAATTTGTTTTATCAAAATCTATTTATAGATACATTACTTTTCCGAACCGGGTAACCATATTAGAAAACAGTTACTTTACCCCCTACTAGGTAATGGGTGAACTCATTACTTTTAGGCTCACCGCCTGTAAAATTTATCAGTGAAGTTAGGTGTTTTGTTATGCTTGGAACCCTATAGCGATACATTAATTTACCCATTATTTGGTAATGTATAGTTTTGCTGGGTACTAATACGCTGTTTTTAGCTGATTTTACTTTTTACGTGTTATAACAGGTAAAAAACTTAAACCAAAAATTATTCTTTGGACTACAGTTTTAAGTGCATATGCATAATCATTTTGTAAAATGTGCACACAGAGAAAAGTTTTGCTATTTGCCAACTGAAATTTGGTTACTACGACTAAAATTCAGATATTATGAGTTTCATTCGATAGGTACAACTGAACATTAGCTTTCACAACAAAGTTCGGTTAATGCAACTGAATTTTAGTTGCAAAACCCAAAATGTTCGGAATTCTTATGTAAATATTAGGTTATTTAATCGGTTAACCGTTACTCGAATAATCGATGAATTTTTATCAAACAATTGTTCGAGTAAATTAAATTGACCAATTTCGAGTAATGGATGGCTCGAACAAATTTAGTCGATTAATCGAGTTAATCGAGTAAATCAAAATATATTATATTTCAGTTTATATTTTATAAAAAAAAACAACTTAAATTGTCTCGTATTTTTTCTTTTCATATTTTCAAATTTCATAAACATTTTAAATCGAAAACTTGACAAAAAAAAAAAAAAAAAAGAAAATACGTATTTTAGGACTCAATACGAACCTATTATAAAAAAAAAGCAATGTGTCAGATACGGTTTAAATTTATATATTATATTAGTGAAATACTTTTCTTTGCCAAATACCAAATTTTTTGCTATTTCTGAAGATATTTTAAAAATATCCTTAAACAGACATTATTATAATTAAATGAATGAACGCATAAAAAATGTTAACATCAAAAGATCAGATTTCTAGAAATTAAGCTATTAAATATCTAAATATTTCACAAAAAAATAAAATCGCGACGATCGAAAAACTATAAGACTGTGTTATATTTGTTTGCAAGATTCAAATTGTACTTAATTCTTCATTTCGGATTGGGCCGTTCGCTCTTTTTTTCGGATCAACATATATTCGGATCAACATATATTCAACATGATCAGATTTATGTGATTTTTATTTTATGTTTTTCTAAGGCATAGATTGCTATGCCATATTATTTTTGATATTCGCAAAAAAGTTTTTAAAATGTATATCCGTAATGTTTTCGTAAAGTTTAACTTTATAAAAACCATATAAAATAAAGTAAAACAGCTCAATTGTATATTATTTATAAAGATGTTTTTAATTTTAAATTAATTACATAACAAGTTTGATGTAAACTGGGAGTAACCAAGACCGTACTTTTTCTTTTATACAAGTTTGATATAATTTTTATTAAAAATAAAAATTATGTTTTTTCGAGCTTTAATCGTGCAATGAAAGTGGTCAATTAATAAATTTGAAAACAAAAATTTTATAGATTATTTGTTAGAACAATATCCGAATAGAGTATCTCCTCGAACTTGAATAATTTTCATTTTCATTGCCCAATTAAAGGTCGAAAAACATAATTTTTATTTTTAATAAAAATGATATCAAACTTGTATAAAAGACAAAGTACGGTCTTGTTCACTCTCCCTTTACATCTTGTTTTTAAACAATACTAAACAAGTATGAAAATAAAAGGAGAAAAAAAACAAAAAATGTATTGTAAAGGGTCCGCCAAATAACTTTTTTTTAACTCCTGAACCAATTGGACTTTGTATGGCGTCATACCAAGGTTTTTATGCAAAATTCGTCTCAATGATGTCTCCGAAATGTTCAATTGTTGAGAACGACGCACACTTTCTGCCACATCAGCAATATTCTCGGGTGTACGCACTGTTTTTGGCTTTTCACGCTTTGGTTTATCGATGAGGATGCCAGTTGCTTTCACTTTTTTCACAAGATAACGAACATACGGACCATATTCGTTCAGCGGAAGGATACAACTAATTATCTATCAAATCAGACATGAGCTAAGTGTTACCATTCACGAAATAAGCACTAGTTGAAAAAAAGTTAGATGGCGGACCCTTTATATCTACCAAAAGTAGACCTTGCATATAACAAACAAGTTTTCAATTTATTTTTGATCAATGCTGATAATCTTTTACTTCGAGCTCATATATTAGTTCTTATTCGGTGAGAAAATAGTTTATATGAATGTTTGATGCTTTGCATGGGATTGTCACTTCTTTCTAAATGTGTTCTGATGAGGGAAACCTATAAATTTCTTGAAATAGATCTATCAACACATTCCTGAAAGTGGTCAATTAATACATTGGAAAACAAACACTCTATAGATTATTTGTTATGACAATATTATAATAAAGAAATATAGAGTATGGCCTAGAACTTGAATAATGTTCATTAATTACATAACTTTTTTTCAATTATGATAAAATGCATTTAGGACCTCATGATTTTGCATTTATTTTGTATTTTATTATGAAATTTTAAAGAAACCCCTAAGGAAATAAAACTATTGAAATTATTCGAGTTACTCGAGTAATTTAAAATCTTAACCGATTAATCGAGTAAGTCAAAAACCTCAAAATCGAGTTATTCGTTTACTCGAACAAAACCAAAGTTGAATAATTTGAATACCCTAGTAAATATCGTTGTACTAACTGAATTTATAAGTTGTTACTATTAAAATACACTCTCCAATTCGATTGGCACTTTAGTTCGCTGTCTGTATGAAAAGTTTACCAAATGATTTTTGTATGAACATTTGTTTTATAGTCAGTTTATAAATTTTCTAAAATGATTATGCATATGACCATTAGTATTTTACTACTTTGTATAAGGGAAATTTTATTTAAACTTTCTATTTTCATTTAATATTATTAAACAATAGGTCTAAAAGTTATGTGCTACACTTACAAAAGTTTCACTCCCCAAAAGATTTTTTATACACCAGGTAGTTAACTTTGACAATCTGTAAGTACATCCGGTACTAAAACAGGTTGACCCAATCGTACTATTTCAAAATATTAATACAACTTTTACAATTTCTCATTAAATTCATATCGATCGGAGCAATAGTTTAGAAGTTCTTTCTTTATTACCATTATTTTTTGTTTTCAAATGCCCCACTATTCAACGTTAACAAATACATACAAAGCAATTGCTGCTGCTGCAGCAGCATCAGCAGCAAACTGAAACATTGTTACCGCTATTGTAATTAATATTCCCAAGCTGAACAATAAATTTTAAGCCACTGATTAATCCTGGCATTCTGGCAAACATAACAGCAGAATAAACATTTTTTACTATACTTTTCCATAAACCAGCATGTCAGCTACGATACATATATCTAGGAAGAAACATTGACATTACATAAATGTTGTAGTAAAAACCGTTGGCGTTTTTTTCGCATATCCGCCATATGAATTGAGTTTTCTTTTAAAAAAACAAAAAACATCAACCATTTTACTAGTTACGACGTTCGTTGTTGTCACAACAAGCCTGTATAATATAATACAGGCTTTCATTTGCTTTTTGACAAGGTCTAAATCTTAATCGTTTATGATGGCGCATACTTGGAAAGTAACCAAGAAGGATGACGATGATAATGGCCATAACCATATTGTTTGACTATAAACAAATGGTGGGCTTTAAAAACAAAATATTAAATAAAATTTAAATTAAAATTTCTTTGGCTTCACAAATGCATATTTTTTAGGCTCTTTTACCAAAATATATTTTTGGTTACAGGAAGTACAGAAGAAAAACTCTACCCAGTGTAGAAACTGTAAAGAAATATTATTTTCTAAATTACACTGCATTGCTAATGCAATGTCCCATTCCCCGGCTGAGGGCTACCGGGGAATGGGACAGTAATGGCCATATTACCGGGCACCGTACTATTTTGGACCAGTTGCCAGGGTATTGCGTCCCAGAATGGGACTGCGATAGGATTTCAGAGAGATCTGTCACGACGCTCTATCCACATTGGGGGATCTTAGGGGCATAGGATGGAAGAAGTTGAGGAGTTTCGTCAGTGCGACGGAGTTTCTGTGGTAGAAAGGTGACATAGGACCAATTGTTTAGAGCGCACAACAAGCCGACATTCTGGCTTAAGTGTAAGTCCTTAGGGACTTGAGTCGGATTAGGGAAGAATTTTCCCTTCTCCGAATCCTCTTTTCGACCGGGCATTCACAGAGATAGTGTTCCAAGGTCTCCTCCACATTGCTGACTTAAAATTCTATTTAACTTCAAAAAATAATTGGATTATATATCCCAGCAAAACCACAAATTACCAAATAATGTCGAAATCGGGCTTCACGCATTACATTACACCTTACTTCACTGATGAATTTTACAGGCGATGAGCCTAAAAGTAAGGGGTGTACTCATTACCTTGTATTGGGTAAAGTAATTGGTTACTTATATGGTTACTTGGTGGGGAAAAATAATGAGTCTATAAATAGATTTTAATAAAAAAAAATTTGATAATTACAAGGATTTGGTTTAATTAAATAAATATTGTGGTCACACTGGGATTCGATCCTGGGGTCTCTGGTTGTTAGGCGAGACCTCAACCAACTGAGATATCATCACATATAATAATAAGTTGCTTAAAATGTAAATGAATTGTTGTGTTTCGAGTTTTTGTTTTGTAAATATTACTTTACGAGTATATGTCATGAATTATTTAATTGATGATCGCTAAGTCATTATTTTTTGTTTTGAAATAATGTAAAAGGTAATGATATATTATTACATGGTAATTTATGAGTTTCCAATTATTGGTAACTCAATACTTTATGTTTCAAAATAATGTTATGCAACCAACTATTGGTAACTCATTTATCTATGTTTCTAAATAAAGCTGAAGGTAAAGAGTATTCATTACAAAGTAATGCATTATGTAACTCATTATCGATAACTCATTACTTTCTGTTGGAAAATAATGATAAAGGTAAGGAGTATACATTTATTATTTATCGCACCCGTTACCAAAGTTTTCCTGGGATATTAATAAATATTTTATTGAATATTGAAAATTTATATTTTAACAAAAACTGAAATTTGTATCTTCCTATTAGGTTACCCAAGGTTTTGTTCTACCAAGAGTGCTAAATGCGATTCTTTTTAAAAATACCGTAATCAATAGTTAATTTGCTTTCCAATGCTACCCAATTACTTATAAGATATGTTTATAACTTCTTAGCAGGAAATCTTCAAAAGTTACCCCCATATGAAGATAAAAAAAAAAAAAAAACTGTCTTCAATGATGCAAGATATGAAAACAAACACTCATAATAAGAAATATTTGCATAAGAAGTAACTTTTGTAGATTTTCCATTAAGGATTTATAAACATGTCATATAAGTTTTTGATATCGTTGGAAAAGAAATTAAATGTAGATTACGAGACTTACCCAATAAATTTGGTATTTGTTGGAGTATCAACAACCGCTTTCGCTATCTAGAGAAAAATGCTATATAAGCATTTTTAAACAAAATAAAATGATAAACATTTTTCTTATAAGCTTTTTTTACCTATCAGTGACGCGTATTGATCTTATAAGCGGTGAAAATCAAAACTTGTGCCATGGTCTGAAAATTTCCACTGGAACATGTATGAGAATTGTAGTGGTTGAGAAATGAGCATTTAAAATGTTCTTGGCAGATGGAAGAAGAAGAAGTCGAATTCCTACGGAAACAATTAATAAATTGACAGTTAAGTGACATGAATATAAAAGAAATTCTATCATACAAAAAATCTGTAAGGTCAACAACAATTTGCTGGGAGGATCCTTGAAGAATAATTGCTCATATCAGCATAAAAGTTGCTGAATTCAGCAAAAATTATTTTCACTGAACAACTCTCATAAAAGTTTAAAATTTTCGTTGTTTGCTTTAAAAGAAAATATTCCGAAATTTTATTTTTATAAGCATTTAAAAAAAAAGGAACTCCAAATACTTCTATTTAACAAAAATTTTAACTCTTTTTTTTAATTTTAAATATTTTTCATTTAAAATTATTTAAAAAAAAAATTAAATAAAAAAAATTCCGAGGAGTTCCTCACGAAATTACCGGGATTGCGTAATTGAAAAAAGAGCGGCATTACCAGGTCAAATCCCCTAATTAAAATGCAACACAATTACCCAAATTTGTCAAGAATATTTACTGTGTTTTAGATGTTTGAATTAACTATTTGCTATTTCAAAGGGTATTAGTTAAACTTTATAAATCAAACATGGGATTAATTAATTGAATAGAATAATAAATTGATGACTTTATTATAATTTCATTGATATTAATTATAATGAAATTATTTTCATTAACATTTTTTCAATTAATGATAAACGCTAAACGGTCATGACTTGGTATTGTTACGTTTGTAATGTAAGATGAGCGCAGGTTTGATTCTTAAAGCCGCAGGTTGTTGAAAAAATTTATCATATAGAGACAATCTGACAATTATAAGACACAAATAATAATACAATTTAAATGGAAAATCACTGATGAGCCTGTCCATAAAAAGGCAGAAACTAGTCTAGTCTGATTTAAAAATTAAAAGTGTTTATAATTTTTAGAGAAAAACGTTTATTCTTCTTCTTAACCTCAAAATTTCTAGATAATGAATTTCATTGATTTGACAAAATTTATTAGTGACCGACCTTTTGTTAGCGATATCTTGTAATCGGGATGGAACTTGCACTAAGTCGAGTCCTATCGGGTAGTAGTTATGACGCAGAATTTCAGTGGGATCGGTCAAGGACTCTCCGAGTTGGAGGATGTTGAATTTTTACATTTTCTGTATGACGCCATTTTTTTTCGAATAAATATAACTAATTACCTAAGTGAAGTCAGACAATTTTGTAAATTTTATGGAATATTGAAACAATTACAGTTTAACAAAGACCGTAATTTTTACCTTCCTATTTGGATTTCCAAAGTTTTTGATTCTACCTAATAGTGTTAAAGTTTTATAAATATTAGAAATATATGAATAAGCGGTAAATTATAAAGTTATGGAGCTATAAACACACCATTTAAGTGTTTGGTATCTTTGTAAAAGAAATGAAAAACTATTCAATTGTGACATTTTTAAAAAGAATCCCATGTCGTAGTATTGGTAGAACAAAAACTTCAAAATCTTAATAGGAAGGTAAGATTTAAAGATTTTGTTAAAATATAAATTTTTACAAGTTTGATATAATTTTTATTAAAAATAAAAATTTTGTTTTTTCCACCTTTAATTGTGCAATAAAAATTAAAATTATTCAAGTTCAAGTCCTAACAAATAATCTATAGAGTTTTTGTTTTCAAATTTAGTGAACAATTTTAATTTTCCTGTTATATTAGTTTTTGTTTTTATATACATACATCGAGATTATTTTTATGTTATTTTCAATTCATAACGAGCTTTCAACCTCCGTATATTTACAAAAATAAAGCAAATCAAACATATTAGCTAGGTTGATACTAGTATTTCGATCTGGCTAAAGATCTCATCAGAACCCGAAGTTTTAGAAAAGTTAGAGCCTCCATAATAGGCAGAACTTTAACAAAAAACCTATTAATAATCAATTTTGCTCCATTCTTGTCTTCTTAGTAATCAAGCACGTGGTTAGGTCTTTTCCTAACAAGCATCATGACGTTACTAAACTTTGAAGACCAAAAATGTTCTATTTATATAAAAAATTTTTAGTTTGTACTCTGGCTCAAGTAATATTTTTTACAGTTATATTAGTTTTTTGTTTTTATATACATACATCGAGATTATTTTTATGTTATTTTCAATTTATAACGAACTTTCAACCTCCGTATATTTACAAAAATAAAGCAAATTTTCATTGCACAATTAAAGGTCGAAAAAACATAATTTTTATTTTTAACAAATAATAATATCAAACTTATATAAAAGACAAAGTACTGTCTTGTTTACTCTCCGCCTTTACATTTTGTTTTAGTTTTTAAACAAAACAAATGTGAAAATAAAAAGAAGAAAAAAACAAAAAACGTTTATCTACCAAAGGTAGACCTTGCACATAACAAACAAGTTTTCAATTTATTTTTGATCAATGGTGATAATCTTTAACTTCGAGCTCATATATTAGTTCTCATTTAGTGAGAAAACTGGTTTATATGAATGTTTGATGTTTTGCATGGGATTGTCACTTCTTTCAAAACGTGTTCTGAGGATGGGAACCTAGAAAATTCCCGAAATAGATCTCCTGAATGTGGTCAATTAATAAATTTGATAACAAAAACTCTATAGATTATTTGTTAGGACAATATTCTAATAAATAAATATAGAGTATGGCCTCAAACTTGAATAATTTTCATTTTCATAAATATTTACTATTCAGTAAAATATATAGTCGTTATCCGATGAATTAAATAGCATTTAAAGTCACAAATATGAAACTTATGACAGAATTTAAAATAGCTGTAAACAATCCCACAAATCCCAAAAATAAATTTAAAATTTCCAAAACTGGGATTTTTTAAAAATGTTGCTGCAATGTCAGCATTTAAGGCGTGACTGGAAAGCCAAGTATCTAATAAATTAGGTATATGTTGGAGTATACCCAACCCTATCAAACTTCCGCTACCTAATTGAAGGCGTGCAAATATTGGAACAGTGGGTTAAAATTGATATTTTCTTAAGAATTATGGCAACTTTAAAAGCGGCTTTGCGGAAAAGTATATAAAAAAAAATCAAATATTTTTTCAACAAAAATCTCTTTTACATAAAGAGACCTTTATTAATATTATGCATACTTCATCCTCCGTATTTATAAAAATATTAAACAACATTTCAAATACATTTTAGTTAAAACAGAAATTTTAGGTTAAAAACTGTATTCATAAACGAATATTAACTTTTATACAAGGTTTAAAATAGGTATTTTAAGCTAATATTCGTTTATGAATACAGTTTTAATGCTTAACATGTGTTTTAACTAAAATGCATTTGAAACCTGAATTGAGATTTTTTCTGAATATGGGCGTATATATTTATATGTAAAGGACTGTTGGTGCTTTTTGGGAAAAAATCTCAAAAAAATTTTTTTTTTTTATATACTTTAAAGTAATGTAGTTTTTGAGTGGAACAAGATATTTCATTAATTTTTATTTATTTAATCGAAAATTTATTTGGTTAAATAACAAAAAAAAATAAAAAAAAAAATTGGCCTTGATTTGATCCCGTTATTTGCAAAAAGTGTACCTGATTCGGACCAACTTTGGAATTTTACATTTTCAAATGGGAATACCTCAGGAACTTAAAGAAACTTTTGACTTAAACTAATTAACTAATTACCTATTAATTTGTCCTAAATGTTTTCGATATATTTTTCTTTAATTTTAAACAAAATTTAAAAAAAATTTTTTTTGTTTTTGAAATGAAAATGAAAATTATTCAAGTTCGAGGTCATACTCTATATTTCATCATTAGGATATTGTCCTAACAAATAATCTATAGAGTTTTTTTGTTTTTTTTTTCTTAATTTTGTTTAAAATTGAAAAAAATCAAAAAAAAAATTTTTTAATTTTGCTTAAAACTGAAAAGAAAGCTATCGAAAACATTTAGGACAAAATTAATAGGTAACTAGTTATATGTATTCGTAGAAAGGACGAAAATATCAGAATTCTACATCCTGCAACTCGGAGAGTCCTTGACGAATTCCTCTGAAATTATCTGTTATAACTACTAACCAATAGGACTCAACTTGGTGCAAGTTTCATGGCAACCAAAAGACATCGGTTTCAAAAGTTCGGTCACTTGAGATGAAATCTGCCATATGTATAACTTCATAAGTACATATATTTCATTTTAATATAGAACTTTTCATACGTTTTTAATATACGAAATAAACAAAATGAAAAATAAATGCCGACAGCAACAATTTGTCAACAGTTTTTTCTCTGTTATAGTTTGAAATATGAAACATTTGAAAAGAGTTGGAGTAGCAGAAAGGATGTTGGATCAAGTAAAACTTTATATTTCGTTTATTTTGCAAAATATTTTGTTGTTTTTTTTTCTTGTTAATACTTTATTATTTGTAGCAACATATTTATTCACATGAATTACTTGAGAATAAGAAGAAAAACAAGCAACAACATTGAACAACAAAAACTTGTAATTGAAAATTTACTTAAAAAAAAAACGGAAAAAACGACAGAAAAAATAAGTTTAAAAAACGACTGAATCAAACTTACTGAAAGAAAGTTTTTTTTTTTTTAAACACATAAATAATTTTAAAGGAGATACAATTGCAGAAGAGAAAAACATTTTTTATGTTAAATAAGTATACATGATGTTTATCTTTTCAGCGTATTGAAAGCAATTTTATTTCAACCATCCGCAGCCTCCTTCGTAGTGGGAATGAGATGATAGATTAAGTTTATCAATCTGTTTGTAGAAACAATATGTGTTGTTAGTGTCATCGGTTTGATTCCTGTACCCAGAAAACAGACTCGGTAGTAGCAACCGTATTTGTAGCCAATCTAATGGTTCGGTTGTGGCTATCGAATTTTTGGCAGCTATTAACAAATTTCTGTTGACCAGGAAAATGTTTTGTGGAGCGAAATTTTTACAAACTTTTCTATTATTTCTTCTATTTTTGTATTGAAAAAAAAATATTTTGGGTAAGGAAATGTCCGAATTTCTCTCCCCCTGAATCCGCTCCTGCTGTTGAAACAATCCAAATTTTATTGCCGCGACAGAATTTCTATTGCTTCAATCGAATGACTGTTATCACATTCGACAAATTCGGTTACAACAACCGAATTTGGTTGCTACTACCGAGACTGTTTTCTGGATGTAGCCTTACAAGCTTTAGTTTCATCTAATCGAACGTGTGTCTCTTTTTAAAGATCTTCTTTTAAAAATACATACAAAAATTACACTGTTCTACAAAATCAGAAAAATTTGATGCTTTCGAAATGAATTTATTGCGCAGATCACAAATGTGACCCTAGAATTTCCAGAAAAATTTTGTAAAAAAATTAAAGCTTTTTGCAAAAACTACAAAATTAAAAATAATAATGCAACATTTGAATAGTACACACCCTGAAAACAGTCTCGGTAGTAGCAGCCGTTTTTTTTTGCCAATCGAATGCTTCGGTTGTTGCGACCGAATTTTTCGGTTGTGATAACAGTCATTCGATTGAAGCTACAGAAATTCTGTAAAGACAACAGAATTTCGATTGTTTCAACAGAAATTCGGTGATAGCTGTCAAAAAAATATCCACAACCGAACCATTCGATTGGCTACAAATACTGTTGCTACTACCGAGTCCGTTTTCTGGGTGTATGAATTATGCTATTTAATTTGTTATATTAGACTTTTCGAAATATACGATACATGTATTTAAATTTAAAATTTCTCAGTTTTCCCGATTTCACTAATATGAAATCAACACTCATAAACAAAAGTTAGTTCAAAGGTCTGTTAAACGGGTTCCAACTCAATTGAACTATTTTTTTCTGTTGATATCGTTTAAATCTGTTATTTAAGTAAGGTTATCTCATTTTATCACATGAACAAATTTCAGTTGTACTTGAACTAATTTTTTCTTCTAATATTTAGTTTAATGTTTTTTAATGATTTTGAGAATTTGTCTCATATGTGTGTGCTCTAGTGTCTATGTTGGCGTGACTTTCTATGATAAACGTGGTGGTGGTTATTTTTCACCTATGGATTTTACATAAAAACAACAACAAGCGCATTTAGATAAAAAAAACATGGTTGTCTTTTGCTTCAGTCAGAAAAAAAAATTACGAGAAGAAAGCAAGAAAAAATTTTGTCGGAAAAATATTGAATTAATAAATAAATATTTAATAATATAATTTAAATAATAATGTTAGTATTAATATAAAAAATAGATTTATTTTTGTGAACATGATTAAATATTTTTCTCTTTCATCTTTTTAATGTTTTCATAAAATTCTTCATGACATTGTTAAAGAAAACTAAAACCAAAGACAGACAAGAATGATCTAGAAAAATAAACGCAGTGGCTGTTTTGTAAATATGTATCCGTTGTTTTGAATGAAGCCAAGCCCGAAACAAGAAAAAATGTTGCAGTTTAAAATATAATTAAACTGATGAAATATAAAAGTTAGTATTAAAATCAAAAATATATTTACTTATGGCAATATGATTAAATTTTATTGTAGTACTGCTAATGAAATTGTATTGTAGTACTGCTAATGAAATATGAATCTAATCTAATTGCGTGATCTTGGGTGTCAATCAATATAAATATTGGTTTCCTCTCTTTTCAGAACTTTAATATTTTCCAATAATTCTACATGTCATTAATAGAGAAAATAAGAAACAATACAAACACAAACAGGCACGCTTGATATAAAAAAGTGAAAAATAAAAACGATATTAAGTGTATTTATATTGTGTTTTCAATTCTGTAATTTATACGAAAATGAAATTAAATTAAATTTGTTTTTATTAAATTAATGATAATTATTTTAGCAGCATTCTTTTCAGACAAACATTTTTCTAAATATTTGTATATTAACTGAAGTTTTACACGGTTTTAACCAACTAAGATTTAACAGAAAACATGTGCTGATTTCAAAAGACTTATATTCATTTCCATTTAACAGCTTTTCTGCCAAACTATTGTACTTTAATCGTCTTTGTAAAACATGTTCAGCAGGAAAAATAAAAAAAAAAATCTTCTAAAATTTTTTTTTCGTTTTCTATTTTAGTCGATATTTGCCAAAATAAGTTTAGGTTATTCAAAAGCTAATGAACGAATAGGAAGGAGTCAGTTTAAGCAAACATTAATTATCTTACTAAGATACAATTTCAATTCAAAAATTTAATTTTCCGTGCTTTTACTTAAGAAGAATTGCGGTGTTTGCTTTTTTGAAAAAGCGAAATGCACCTTAACTTCGATACATACCATTAAAACTTTAACGCTTTAGTACTAATACTAAATATAAGGTGGCGCAAAAATAACCTTCCGATGTTTTTTTTTTTTTATTATGTTTTTATTATGTATAGCATTTTCTGATAGGAGGATTACTTTTGCGCCACCTTATACATTATTTTAGTGATATTTTCTAATAATCCGTCTATTCGTTTTTAAGTTAACATGATGTCCATTAAAGGTATCCTGATTGAATACCGTGTGTCCTAGGATATAACTAATGAAAGATTCAAACACAAATTGAAAGATTCAATTTCAATTTGTGTTTATTATCAACGGTTTTTAGCCAACTCTATATCAGGTGGGGAGCAATAACTGTTCTAAGACTTATCATCTCGCGCAATTACAGTGTTACCATGTTTGAAATCCTTCAAAGAAAGCGACACATTCAAAATAATGGAAAGAATTTATTGAGTGTTGCTTCTCTTTAAAAAAAAAAAGTCCGAAACGATTGACCACTTGGAGGACAACATTCGCCGCGTTATTGCCAATATACTGCCACATATATACAGTCATCGAAAATTGGACCTCCAGATTAAACTATGTCCGAGCCAGCCGTGGCGGTCATATGCCACAAGTCATATTTAAATTATAATGCCAGAAGATTATCTTTAGAATAAAGTAAATATCATGTCAATTTAAAAAAAATCATCTTTATTTTATTCCATTTATTTCTTATTATGAGTGTTAATTAGGGTGGGTCGATTTAGCAATCGATATTGTGCCATCGATTTTTCGATAGCTTTTGGCATGAGGAAAACAAGTTCCACTACTACATATCAAAAAAAAAAAAACATTTTCGAGGAGCCCAAATTTTCCATTTTTTTTATCTATTCTCAACTTTTATTTTTAAGGTTTTTTTAGTAGGTAATTAAAAAAAATCGGCTGATTTAATTTTTCTTTAAATATTACCTTTACAAGGTGACATACAATACATACAAATATACATTACCACATACAATACAGTATAACATATGAGCGCGTGAGAATATAAATACGACTGAGAGTACTCTTTTCTTGATGCGGTTCTATATGTTCGATTCTCTCAGTCGTATTTCTATTCTCACGCGCTCATATGTTATACTGTATTGTATGTGGCAATATAAATTCTGAGTTTTAATTGATATATATGCGCCCCGGTAGGCTAGTTGGTAGCGTGCTGGCTAATCAGTGTGGGGGTCGTGGGTTCGATTCCCACCAGAGGCACTGGTCTGCTTTCGCTACAACACGCCGAAGGCCATAGTAGCTAGTGCTCGGTTAGGGTAATAGTATATAATTTGTAATTATATAATTATTAATTAATAAAAAAAAAAAAAAAAAATTTTATATATTTTGAATTACAATTGCAAAAATATTCTGTTTTAAAAATAAAAATATTCTTTTCCTAAAAATTTATGAATTTTCTTTTTCATTTTGTAACATTTATGAAACATTTTATAAGAAGCTATGAAACTTCTTTATATTTAATATGAAACACTTCATAAATATGAAGAATCTTGTCAACAATTTGAACTATTAGGAAACGTCTTCATCGTATTTATGAAGTGTTACATCGGTCGAAAATCAATCAAGAATTCCATCACATGTTATACTTTTAAATGTTAAAGAATTAAAACCAAAAGTTTAACAAACTTTTGTTTAAATAAAAACAAATGATCTTTAACTTGAATAATCTTGCTCACATCATAGTTGTGCATCATATTTATGAAGTTTTTCATAAATGTAATGAAGCTTTTTCTTTGACTGTATATAACTTGTTCGTAATAACAATAAAATATTATATGATAAGGCATTTAAGTTTCGTTTTAACTTAATCAAATATTTAAAGTTATTTTAATATTGAGTTAAAGAAATTGTCAGTATTAAGTTGTGTTGAATATCAGTTGAAATTTCAACTGCTTTTATGTACGAGTGTGTAACTGTTACTGATGTTAACTTTATCTTTTTTTTCTGAAAAGAATTGGGTGCTCCACAACAACAAAAAAGGATACATTTACGTAGTTTATGTTACCAAAAGCAAAATGTTTGAGAATTCCTTTAACTGAAAATGAATGCGAAAGAAAAAACAACTTGAGAATGTTTTCTTTAGTTGGAAATTAGTAAAGCATTTCAGCAGAATACACAAAAAACTTTTATGTCGTTGGCTTATTATAACTATAACTACGACAACTGATAATAATGCTGTTATATATATAATTATAAAAATACCCGAGTAAAAACGTTGTTTAATATAATATTTAAAACAAAACATATAGCTTTATATAGCTTAATATGGATATTAGCGGCATATTTTACAACTTTTGAATTTTATCAATTATTGTTGCGGTTATTGTAGATCTAGGTGTGAAAGTTGGATGACATTAACCCGTGCCCCCCCCCCCCCCTTCCCCCCACGCAAAAAAAAGTTTTAGATTTTTGAAAATTGTTTTCAAAACTGTTTTGTCCAGGGACACATCATTTGTAATTAATTTTTGCATGCTAAGCACGAATATTTAAAATTTTTGAAAACGGTTTTCGAAATATTGCGACTTGATTTTTTACTAAAAATTAAGTTTTTTCTCCATTCTAAAATTTTTTTTTTAAATTATCGTAAACCATTTTGTTTTTTCACTAGCAAAACAGACAAAACTGCTTTTAATTTGAGCAAAACTATGTCAAAATTAGTTGAACGATAACTTGTAAATTTACCTACAAATATCTCGGAAAAACAGAACATTTGTATACACCCATAATAATCCATGCTAAAAATACGAAAAAAATGTCAAAACAACGAAATAGTTTTTGTAAAATAAACAAATTTTCGTGTACCTTATTGAAATTTTTAATGTTTTTATAAGTGTACACCCATATAAATTAACATGTAAAAATAGCAGAAATAAAAAAAAAGCTACTAAAAACTGCTAAAATTAGCTGATTTTTTTAACTAAATCTTAGTAATATAAGAATAGTAAAAATAAATCTGTTAAATTTACAAATAGTTATATATGAGCTTATTTTTAGTTAATTGAAAGCAGCAAAATAATCTGCTAAAATCAGCAAAAAACATTTACTAAAAGTTTAAAGTTTCTTTTAAGTTTTTTATTATTTATTTAATTTATTTTTATTATTTTTGGAAGTAACAAAGTTATATTTGAGCAAAATTTTAGTTAATTGAAAGTAGCAAAAAAAAATCTGCTAAAATCAGCAAAAACATTTACTAAAAATATAAAGTTTCTTTTAAGTTGTTTTATTATTTATTTTTATTATTTTTGGAAGTAACAAAATAATCTGCTAAAATCAGCAAAAACATTTACTAAATATTAGTAGATAAAAAAAATCATTAAAAATGTGAAATGTTTAAAGTTTTTTTTATTTTTTTTTAATGAGAATAAAACTCTGAAATCAGCAAATTTGTTAATATCACAGTTTTTGTTTGCTATTTCGAGTCTACAAATATTTAGTAAAAGTTTTTGCTAATTTTACTGAGTAAAATGCCATTTTCAATTAACTAAAATTCACATCGAATATAACTAAAATTTGTAAAACTAACAGATTTATTTTTGCCGTTCTTATTTTATTAATATTTAGCAAAATAATCTGCTAAATTTGGCAGTTTTTTTTGCAAAGCAATTTTTAACTAATTGTTAGTAGATTATTCAACTATTTTTACAGGTTTATTTCTATGAGTGTATAACATGTTTGCTTTCAAATATAATTTTTTTGCTTGTAAACATATATGTTTGGAAGAAGTGAAACCCGTTTACATCCAAACATATATATATTTGGCTGCAAATATGTGTATTATATTCTGCAAAATTTTTTGCTAAAATTATGTTTTCAGCTAAAAGTTTAGTTATACTTATTCTGCACTTAGCTGCTTTGAACTAATGTTTAACAAATATTTTACTAATGTTTTACTAATTTAATTTGCTAAAAATAAATTGTACTGATAAGCACATTAATAGTGTGAACGACAACATGATTGAAAGATATACGCAGAATGAAGTAGATGTTGCTGAATGTTAAGATGTTATAGAGACGAGGAAAACTAAAAAGTACAACTCTTGTGGGACACATACATAAATCAACCATGGAAGATTTTTGTATCTGTTTTTCATACATAAAACAAAATTGTGGATTAAAACAACTTAAATTTTGTGTTGTCACCGGCTTTTAAAAGTAATTATATAAATTAATTATATAAAAAACAAAATCAAATATTTAAATTTAATAACTGTTAAATGTTTAGAGAGATTAATAATGTAGTATGGTCAAATTGCAAACAAATATACGTTTAGGTAGACAGCATAGGTAGTTTTTTATGTTTCCTTTTTCTTATTACAAAAAAAGGGTTGTATATGTCATACTTTGTTATTTCTTCATTTCGTTTCTAGAACTATCTACAGCATTTGTTTTCCTTTAAAAGACGGCATCATTTACACAAATATTGAAGTAAATAATTGAAAGATAATTTTGTTTATGTTGTATATAATTCTTTCTATTTTTTTTTTAGATATTACATTAATTCATGTCGTCAATGTGGGAGTACAAACATTTTTATATTTTGTAAGGCCAAAATATGTTAAAAATGATCTTTTATTTAATTGTGCTTATTTTAAACGAGCTCAATTAATTATAATTATTTGCAATCAAATTGTAATAATTGTTCCCTGAAGAAGTGGAGACGAAATATTGGAAATAAATAATTATAATTAATAAATAATTGATCTTAAGCTCGTTTAAAATAAGAAGAAGTAAAAATATGTTTACGATTTTCAGCAAATAAATTAACTAAAGTATAATTTTTCCACAAATGTTTTGACTTTTTTTCAGTCTACTAATATTCAGTAAAAATGTTGTTAAATTTTTACAAGGATTTTTTAATCTTTAATCCACTAAGTGGATTAGTAGATTCAGCAAAACTTTTGCTGAATCTACTAATCTTGTTGCTAAAAATTAGCTCGCTGAGTTTCTGCAAACAATTTTGCACCCTCCTCACTAAAATCTTGCTGATTCTGCAGAAGTTTTTGCTGACTTTACTAACTTTTTTTTTTGAGTATAAGAGTCTTTTAGAATTTTCACCAGGAACAAATATATATTGGGTGCAAAGGTGAAATGGGAAAAGTTTATAAGTTTGTTCCATCCCCTTGGACTGGATTTTTAGAAATTCATGTTGGGAGACTTGTAAAGTATCTGACGGCATGCCTATACCCTTTTAGTTGGAAACCTAAAAATTTAAATAATTTTTTCACTGTTACGTGGGCTATATTATGTTAAGCTATATTTTGGAAAATTTGAACAGAGCGGCGTAACATGTGGGTTTATTTGAGGAAAAGTCTCCCCCTAAACTATCGGGCAAAGCAGCTGATGTAATGAATTTAAAATTTGGTTTGAAGATTGGTAAGTAATCGTAGAGAAATTTAAAAACTACAACTGGAATGCGGTTAAAAAGCGCAAAAAGTGTACATCTTATGCACACACCATAACTTTTAATTTGTTTGTCAAAACTATGTCATAGAAAATTTTCCGGTGGAGGGACCAAAAGAGGAAAATTTTGTGCAAAAAGTCAGAAATTTAGAATATGTTTTTTGAGTTATTTGTTTATTTATTGAATATAATGATTTTATAAAATCTTGGGGTTTTAAAAGAAAAAATCAAACTTTGCTCTCTGGCAATTCCCTAACTACGTAAGCGCCATCTATCGATTATACAAAGAATATATCATAGATGTGACATCACTTACAACATATGGTAAAACAGTGGACATTAGAGTGAGGTAAGTTTCTAAAAATAGAACTGTTGTGTTGTGTTGGAGTTGTACTTCTGAGATTATGTATGCAAGAACAAAAACACCGTGTATTGAATAAAACTAGTTTTAATCACAACAAAACTCGACCTGACGACAGATCAGTGCGCTAAAGCACACTGTCTAACGTGTAGTGTCGAAATCAGTTTATCTATACCACGGTCAGTGATTGCACAGAAAATTTCATATAGACGCAATCGAACAAATAGAAACATAACAAATATCCTTCGTCACTGACGAAGGTTCAATACCAGAAACTGCGCAGTCTGATTCAGAAAATTGAAAATTTACAATGTGTTTATGATTTTTAGAAAATACACTCATTCTTCTCTAACGCGCCTTTCACAATGGAAAGAAGATTAATTTTTCATGGCCTATGAAAATCCCTTAAGGTAGAAATCTGAAACTTCAAAACACAAAAATAAACAATTAAAAAACATAACAAAGTTTATTAATATAAGAAATCCCTTTAAAAAAAAATTCACTTGCCATCCTAATATATTCCGATATATAAAACTAACGGTAACAATGTTTCTTCCTTTAAAGCTCGAATTTCATATAAGGAGAAGGGTAAGGGTAATTCTAAAAAACAAAATTTTTGTAATTACCATCATTTTTGCCATATAGAAAAATTATTTTTTTTTAATTGGAAATGGTGTAGTGTACTAGCGGTTATAAATAACAAACAATTTTATCTTATTTTACATAAAAAAAAATAAACAACATAATTTTTTCAACAATTATCATAAAG
Organism: Delia radicum; assembly: GCA_021234595.1. Taxonomy (NCBI): domain Eukaryota; kingdom Metazoa; phylum Arthropoda; class Insecta; order Diptera; family Anthomyiidae; genus Delia; species Delia radicum. The sequence goes on along the minus strand of CM037855.1, from coordinate 159,466,698 downwards.
TCTGTATAAAGAAGCGTTAATATGTACTTCTTTCTTACAACTAAATACATTTTATAAACTTTGAATAGTTTTTTGCTGCTTCTGACAGTGATGTGATAGTTGACAGTTAAAGTTCTTTTTTTTGTGAAAATTTTCTCAGAAAAATTACAAGTAACATGTTAAAATTCTTTGTTTAAATTCATTTAAAATTATTTCTTATCATCATAAACATTCGTATTCATATTAATTTCTAGTGTATTTATTTAACTACACAGAAAGAATTTTATTCAACGAGAAGTAATGCAATTTTTTAATAAATCAGTGAAAGTTTTCTTTGCAAAAAAAACTAAAGCATTTTTAAAAATAATGAAAATCTTAATCATTTTTATGAAACCAGTTATTTTATGAAAACTCGTCATAGAGTGTATAAAACTTATGATTAATAATAAGTTATTTTTCATAAAATTTTATGAAATTTGCATTAACTTAATGAAAAGTTAAAATGTACGAATTCCAGTGCAACTTCATTGATTTAATTCCAAAATTGTTTATTGACATGTAGATAATTCTCTCAGTGTATTCATTCAATTTTGTCCTTGTTGTTATTGCTGTTGATTTTATAAAACATTTCAATTATAATTCGTTTGTATTTATTGAATTCATTACATTCATTCATTCATTTCATTTATTCCATGCTTAAGGAATTGTTATGTTAATTGAGTTGTTTGAAGACAAAATTTACTATTTAAACAATATTATCAAGAACCAAAAGTTATGATTGCTATTGAAGAGGAAAAGTAAGATGTTGTAACTTAAATGAGGATGAGAATATTTTAATTATCTTAAGGTAAACATAATTAAAATTTTGCAATCTTTGTAACAGTTAAAATTGTATTTATGTTTAGAGATTGTATTTGATGATAATTGTATTAATATTTACATAATAATAATAATAAATTTATAATGGTAAATTTAAATTGATTTTATGGAATTTTAAGGACATTCTAAATGAGGGTTACCCATAAGAAAGGTAAATATTTTGTATACCCATTAGGGCGGGTCGATTTGAAAATCGCTCAACGCACAAGGAAAATCGTATTCTGGGGATCAAAATAAGAAACTTTGCCGAAGGAATCATACCTCTAAAACGAATTCTGATGTCCCGGCTTTTGACCCGTAGGGTCAAATTTTGAAAAATCCCACTTTGACCGATTTAGAGTGCCCCAATGGAATCCAACCCCAATCGAATATAATTTATACATTCATCTGCTAGAGCGTCTTCCGGAGAAGAAATAAAGACCCTAATCTTGGAAAGACTCCTCCTACTTTCTGAAATATCTCTATCCCGATATTTGTACATTTTTCTATAAAAACACGGCTAAAAATGCCCTCTTTCAACTTAAATTTTAACCCCTTAATGGTCACCTAGAATGATGATTTACGCATTAATCTGCTAGCGCGTCTCCCGGAGAAGAAGTAGCTCCCATAGTCTTGGAGAGATTCCTCCTACTTTCTGAAATATCAAAGTGGGCTTTTTAAGATTTGAACATACGGGTCAAAAGTCGGGACATCAGAATTCGTTTTAGAGGTATGGTTCCTTCAACAAAGTTTCTTATTTTGATCCCTAGAATACGATTTTCCTTGTACGTTGAGCGATTTTTTTTGCCTCCCTACAAATCGACCAGCCCTAATACTCATCCAACCCACTGTGAAGGTTGTCATTACATTTATAACTCATCAAAATAAATTCTAGGACCCCAAAAACTACAAAAAAATTTATTGAAATGACTTTACAAAATTAATCATATAATGAAGAGCGTTTATGCTATGTAAATAACTGAGGTCTTAAATTATAGGTGGCATTAATTAAAATACGTGTTAATAACACGGTGCTACAGTGAAAAAAAAAACTTGGAAAACGACCTAGCGTTGGTTATAGGTCTTGTTGAGTACATTACAAATTGTGTCAAAAAAATTTCAGAAACACCCTCAAATTCAGAAGTTATTCTAAAAAAACCATTTTCAGTGATGTTCGTCAACTTATCGACCTGTAACTCAGTCAGTTTTAAAATGACGTGCATTTGTTGATACATTTGTAAGTTATAAGTATTGTTTTTGTTAGGAATATCTACAAAAAAAACGAAAATTATAACCTTTTTTGATTTAAATAGCTTTTCATTGCTTATTTTAATATGAAAGCTTAAAAAAATGTATACCAACGTATAAAGAAAATTTAGTTCTTAACAAAACATTTTTTTTCATTTTTCAAATCGGATGAAAATTGTAAAAGTTATTCAACTTTTCATAAACCCCTGTTTCTAACTATACATATTAACTTAGGTTAAGCTATTTGTACAGTTTTTAATTTACGTTTGTAAGTCAAGTGGTTTACCAAAAGAAAACTTTAGAAAAAGTTTAGTAACTTTTGCAAATATAAACCGATTTTAACAAATAATATCTCGTTTTTTCTATATAAAATTGTCTTTAAAATACAGTGCACAAAAAGACAGGTTTTCATAGAAAAAAATTTAAGTAACTCTTGTTGAATTTGAAAAATTAGGAAAAAAAATTAAAAACTTTTGATAAACACTTACCTAATTTCTTGGAATATATATTTTATGAATACATTTTAAGAAAGCTTAATTCTTTACCTTTCCAAAACTGTTTAAAACTGTTATGAAATGGGTCAAAAAATGTGTGAGTTAGAGGTACTCAAATGCTACAATCTAACCTAAAACAGTTTTTTGAAAATAACTTAAAATTTTGAGGGTGTTTCAAAATTTTTGAAAACGGTTTTTGTATGTATTCACCTACGCCTACAACCTACACTAGGTCGGTTTTCAAGTTCTGACAAAAAGTGTTTTTTTGTAGCAGTGTGTAATTGTTTTATTTTAGCTTATTTTATATAATGACCAAAACAATTTTTTTTTCCCCCCCGATTTGATGAATTCAGATAAAAAATTTTGGTTTTCTTTAAATCAGAGTTTGTTAAGTCGATTATTCGTTAAACCGGAATTCAACTGAATATTAAATAAATAAATTTGAATTAAATTTCAGCTGTGTTAGATCTACATTTTCCAGCATTTCCAAATCAAGTTTTAAAATAACACATCCATTTCGGAATAATCCAGATACGATCTTCAAAAAATTTTAATAGTAGATTTAAGCTGAAGGATACTTAGAAAAACACACAATTCAATGTTATTTTTCGAAGAAAAGCCATGCACTCAAAAAAAAAGTTAGTAAAGTCAGCAGAAAATGTTGCCGAGTCAGCAAAATTTTAGTCAGAAGGCTGCTTGAAAAAAATTGCTAATGTCAGCAAAATCTTTCACTGAAAATCAGCCAGTAGAATATAAGTAGAGGAAAAAAAAAACTCAAACAATTTGCAGAAAAAGTATAGTTTAGTTAATTTATTTGCTGAAAATTTAAAAAAATTGTTTGTGATTCTTTCTAAAATAATTTACAATACGTTACAAAATTTGAAAATGTTCATACTTCCACATTGACGACATGAATTAATGTAATATCTAAAAAAATAATTAATTATATATAACATAAACACAATTATCTTTCAACCACTTAGATCAATGGTTGTCCAAATAATGGCATCTTTTAAAGGAAGACAGAAGTACGACAATATATCGTAAAACCCTTTTTTGCAATAAGAAAAAGGAAATATAAAATTATCTAAGATGTGTGTCCTTGGCTTTTGCTTAACTCAGTTTACGTGAAGGTATATTTGTTTGTAGTTTGACCAACCCTACATTAATAATCGCTATAAACATTTAGTTTACAACTACGCTTTTACCCAAATACAAATACATTTAAGTTAAACACACAAATTTTAGCCTATTCCTAAATGAATATTAGCTTGAAATACCTAGTGTAAAAGCTAATATTCGTTTATAATACTGTTTTAAGGCTTAAAATGAGTTTTAACTAAAATTAAACATATCGAAGTACTAGTATCAACCCAGCTAATATGTTTGATTTGCTTTATTTTTGTAAATATACGGAGGTTGAAAGCTCGTTATAAATTGAAAATAACATAAAAATAATCTCGATGTATATAAAAACAAAAAACTAATATAACTGTAATTTGAAATTCTGTTTAATATTTTTATGAATACGGGGGTTAGGGTTTATCGACTAATAATATTTAACCAAATTCCGACTATTCGATAATTAAATACCCACAGAGAGACCTTCTTAGAAACAATTTAGCTGGAGCCATGTAAGAGGCACATCAAATTGGTTTAAGTGGAAAGTTAGAGAAAGAATAAAACTACTTTTAAAAAATGTTGGGCTACACTGAGAGAATTAACTTCACTTCAGTAATGCATTTCTTCATAGATTTAATGAAAATTGTCACCGGAAACCCCCATGAAACTTTTCATAGAATCTATGAAACAGGTTTCATTAAAGTCAATATTTATAAAATTTTTGCAGAAGTAATGAAAATTTTCATAAAACTTATGAATCATTCAATGAAGCGTTTATAGAATTTATGAAACAGTTTTAGTTTAAGAAGCTCCTTGAATTAATTAAACTCTTCATGAATGTCTGGAAAAATGCATTGGAACTAAGCCAGTGAACCGCTTCGTATGATTTTTTAAACAATTTCAAAGAAGTCCAAAACCCATTGAAATAATAAAGCACTTTATAAAATATGTTGAACACTTGAGAATTAAAGGGTGGTTAAATTTCAAGGGCCGATGTTGATTTTGAATGATATATTATTTTATTATGATATATTGGTATTACTCAATTATGTATGGAACAAAATATCGACCAAATGGGCGCCGCGACCACGGCGGCACACCTCCATCCGATGGTCCAAATTTTCGATGACGCTGAGGCATAATGGAGGTTCTATGCCGTTAATGTGCCGAATTATCTCATCCTTTAGCTCTTGAATTGTTGCTGGCTTATCGACGTACACCTTTTCTTTCAAATAACCCCAAAGAAAAAAGTCCAACGGTGTCAAATCACATGATCTTGGCGGACAATTGACATCGCTATTACGTGAGATAACACGGCCATTGAATTTGTTGCGCAAAAGAGCCATTGTTTCGTTAGCTGTGTGGCAAGTGGCACCGTCCTGCTGAAACCACATATCGTCCACATCCATATCTTCCAATTCGGGCCATAAAAAGTTCGTTATCATCTCACGATAGCGAACACCATTCACAATAACTGCCTGACCGGCCTCATTTTGGAAAAAATACGGCCCGATGATGCCGCCAGCCCATAAACCGCACCAAACAGTCACTCTTTGTGGGTGCATTGGTTTTTCAACAATCACTCTTGGATTCTCATTCGCCCAAATGCGGCAATTCTGTTTATTGACGAATCCACTGAGGTGAAAATGTGCCTCATCACTGAAGATGATTTTCTTCGAAAATTGATCATCCACTGTTGCCATTTCTTGCCACCATTCTGCCCATTCACGACGTTTGGAATGGTCAAGAGGCTTTAGTTCTTGAGCCAATTGCACCTTGTAAGCGTGTAAATGCAAGCCTTTATGCATAATGTTCATCAACGACGAGCGTGAGAGGTGCAATTGTTGGGCACGACGACGAGTTGAGGTGGACGGCTCTTCAGCCACACTATCGCGAACAGCAGCAATATTTTCTGCAGTACGAGCTGTACGAGCATGCACTGGTGTTCTCACATCTTCTACAGACCCGGTTTGCTCGAATTTTTCCACTATTTTTGCGATTGTACGCACATTTGGACGATCAAATTGACCAAAAAAATCACGAAGTGCACGATATGCATTTTGATTTGAACGCCCATTTTCATAATAAGTCTGGATAACTTTAACACGTTGTTAGATTGTGTATCTCTCCATGGTTCAAATTGAGTAAGTCTGAAATAGAGAAATGTCAAATAAAATTCGGAAAAAAACTTGGCGTTTAGGTGTGGTTCACATTCAACATCGGCCCTTACAATTTAACCACCCTTTAAATATTAAAACTATAGTTTGAAATGTGAATATGAAAATTAATGAAATTGTATGAAGAAATAAAAAATAAGTCTTTGAAATATTTTCAAAATTCATGAAATCGAATGAATTTTTTTTGAAACTATGAAATTGTATGAAAAAAGTGTAGAAAAACTTGCGTCTTACTATTAAAAAAATTTCTACATTGAATCTACGAAAAAAAATTCTATGAAATTGTTTCATTAATGTCATAAAGGATAATTCCTTCAGAGTAAAATATTCAGGTAGAAAAATACGAACGGGCCAATGCTGGCGCGATGTTGGACACGGTAGCACATGCGCTGGCAAAGTGTCGGATTTGTAACTTTTACAGTATTGGCATGGTGTCGAAATTTTAATACCAATATACATTTGGCCGTATGTATTTTTCGGTGTTGGTACATTATCGAATTCAGTTGTTCGCCGGTACTTTAAATAAGATAATTCAGTTTTTAGCCAGTACTTTAAAATTAAATTTTTTTTGCAAGAAAAATAACCAAAAACTCTATTTTTTTACCTCATATAAATGATGCGATTCATAATTATAAATTTTAATGATCTGATTTTATTGCCAAATTTTATTTCCTAGCAATAAAATTTGGCAATAAAATGTTAAAAATTGTTATTTTAAAATATGTAGATTTTTCATTTTGCAAGTCAGAAAGTGGTACAAGTAATGACCATTTTGAGTGGTACTGGATATTGAGAAAAACAGTGTTGTCCCAGTACTATTTTATTTGTACCGTGGGCAATTTCTAACTGGGTGCATTCATAATTCAACATTTCCTGCTGTGGTGTTTTCTGTGCCTCTATTGTATATTGTTTTAGTGCTGTTGTTAAGTGCTTCTTAAAATGCTGTTAAATATAATACTTTTCTAATATTGAAAGCCGGCCTATTTTTACTCCAAACTAGCATTCCTTAAAATGCTAAAATAGCTATAAGCGCCACGGACAACCTGTATAGGGAAAAGAAAAATGGATTAGGATTTTAAGAAATTTCAAGAAATTAAAATATTCAGTTACATCTATAAATGTTTTCAAATTTAATTCCACAAATATGGCCCTCATAATCAAAGGTTGTGTAGATTCCATCATCATTAAACGTATTGACTTTTGGACATGAACGGGAAATTCATACCAACGACTTGAGTAAAGAGCTAAACGGAGATCATCATTCTGTAAAAAAAAAATTAAATAACTTTTTACTTAAAAGAAAAATCGTTTAAGGTAAAAAATTTATTTGTGTTACATTATTTAAGCAAACAATATTTAATGTGATAAATTGCTGTAGATGAGTGCGTATGATTAATATTTTTAATTCATATTACTCATACGTAATTATTATCTTTTGCGTAATACTTACACTTCCAGCTATTAGTGTAGCATGCCAATGATATAACCATAATATTAAAGCCATGACAAATAAATAAATTGCCATAAAAAGATAATCCATTTTTGAAGGAGTCTAAAAAAAACATTAGGTAAATGGAATTCAAAAAAAAATTCAATTTAAATACTTACTCCTGAAGTTATGGCATAGAAAAGAAAACATATTAATACCGAAAATATTATGAAATCCAAAAACACAGGTATGCGAATTAGCGCTTGTAATTCATTAGCGAACCTGAATAAAAATTTTAAAAATAAGCTAAAATAAATTTTTGAAATCTAGTGATTTTAACCATCTTATATTAATCTGTTCCTTAACACAAAATTCACACATTTTTGTATGCCAATGTAATAATTCCCTGTCGCTCATCTTTTCAATATTATCCTTATCAATTTTTTTAGACAACTTTGCAATCTTAAACAGCAAAAAATAAAATTTAAAAAAGTTTCTCTTTAAGACAAAAATGCTATATCAAACTTCACTTACATTCATAATCCACTAATCTCTTGTTAATTATTTCATATTTCACCACGATATACTTCATCAAACATGTCACAAATGTATGCCAACATGGTATGACCGTAATGCCCAAAAATAAAGCATAACATGAACCCAAATAACCGACAACAAAGTGATCGTACACTTCACCGAATGGAAACAATTGAAATAGCAATATAGGCTGAGCGGTACCATTATCTGGTATATTAAATACAGTTTCCGGTAAAATATGGTACGATAAAAACAATCTATATAGGCTATGAAACCAGCAATCACTGAAGGTGTCCACATGATAACCGTAACGATACGTAAATATCGTACAGTTTGTGCTATCATATTCTCTTCCAGAGCATCAGTTATACGCAAGAGAGATGTAATATCTTCAATGGAGAAAAGTAACCATGCGAACAACACCTAAGAAACGTAAAATAAAAATTAAATTTTTTGCGAAAATATTTCTGAGGACAAACAAATGTTGTGGTGAAAATAAAATAATTGTAGTGAAATATATATTCATTGTAAGGCAGGGATGACAGGCAACACCGCTAAAATACCGTTATCGATTCAAAACCCTTTTAAATGACTATCGTTTGTTCCTAAAATTCCGTTATTGAAATAATTAAAATACCGTAAAATACCGTTACCGTATTAACTAAAATACCAATATCCTCAAAATACCGTTACCGATATAACTGAAATACCGTTATAGCGTTATCCGAAATAATCTGACAAAATCAAAAAAAAATAATCGCCGCAAATAGATACATATTTTCCCAAGCTTGATCATAAACATAATGGGTCTAAAATAATCGATGTGCATTGACATTACTCGAATAACTTAAATGACGTTATCCTTAAAATACCGTTACCGAAATAACTGAAAATTCGTTATCCCTAAAATAACGTTACCGAAATAAAAGAAAATACCGTTGCCGCTAAAATACAGATACCGAAAAAAGTAAAATACCGTTAACGCTAAAATATGTTTACCGAAATAACTGAAATATCGTTACCCCTAAAATAAACGTAAATAGCGTTACCTTTTTTATTTTTTTTTTTTTAGAAAGAGAAGCAACATTCAGGAAATTATTCCTATTTATTTATGTGTTGCTTTCTTTGGAAAGGGGATAGTGGAGAGATGAAAGGTGGGGAAAGCTGAAGGGCTTCAAACATGGCAACACTGTAATTTCGCGAGATGCTAAGTCTTAGAACAGTTGCTGCTCGCCACCTGATGGAGATTTGGCGAACTTATTGAAGCTTTTTGGTTCATAGCCCTGATTTATTATTTTACTTCGGTGGGGTTAAGTGCTATGGGAACACCGAAGGTGGACCTGCGATACATATGAGGGATAGAAAACTCATACATATTATTTTTTTCCCAAATTGATGTTGCCGTCACCGGGAATCGAACCCGGGACCATCTGTGTAACAGTCCAACGCGCTAACCATTACACCACAGCGACCGATACCCGCATCTAATCAGTTAATATCCATGTTGTAATGGCGTAAAGAAACAACCCAGCAAAGCTTTGTAATAAGTTGGACCTGTTTTATATATAACATTGTCATGGGTACGCTATGGCCGTTGCCATTATTTTTTGAGATATTGGAGATATAAAGAAAAATTGTATATAAACATTTGAGGTGACAAACAAATTAATCTAACAAATATTTGTGGTAAAAAACTTTGCGTTTAATATAACATCGTTGAGGTGAAAAACTTCTCTAGTGAAAAAAGAATAATATTATATACATTTTTCAATTGAAAAAAAAATGAGATACGAAAAAGAAATGATCTGAAAAAACTTTCTGGAAACACAGTTTCAATATGGTGGAGGTGAACAAACAACTTTTATCGTAAAAAAAGTTTGAGGTTAAAAAAAATATTAATATAAACAGGTCTTTTATCAGATAATCTCCGTTTTGATGAAATTTGGACATTTTGTAAAGAAAAAAAATTTAAGGTTGGTGCATCTTAGATTATCGGCCATAGTAGGGATTTAAAAGGTTAAAGGTTAAAAAATTTTTATTTTTTTATATAGTTGTTGTTGTAAAAATTGTGTTAATTTTAGGTTACACTCAGGAAAAAAAGTTTCATCATATTGATGAAACTGTTTCATAAATCATTTGTCATCAATTATTCATCATATTTATGAAGTTTTCATTCAAAAAAAAAAAAGTTACATAAATCATGTAAATATATATATATATTTTTTTTGTTTTCCTATCAATCGAAATTCAGAAGTTCCATTTGAAATTTGAAAATCATTAATAGAAATTAAGAATTTTCATTTGAAATTAAAAAAATGTAATTTGTAATTTAGATTTTCTTTTAAAACTATCATAACCTCAATTAAAAAGTCAGAATTTCTAATCTGTTGAAGTGTTCTAAATTTTTGCATAGAATTTTGTCAATATAAATTTATTTTTTTATGAATTTCAGTGAAAGCAAAAATTCTTAAATTTTTTAAAATTCAAAACGAAAATTCTTAAATTAATTTAGTTCTCTTAATTTTATGTTTTCTGAGTTTAAGTTGAGTTTTAACTGATATATTCTGAATTACAGTTACAGTTTTAAAAATAATGTATTAAAACTAAATGTTCGTCATTAGCTCTAGTATGCTACCAAAGAAGGATGGAATTCACTATTGTCAACCTAATTTATCCTATAACGATCGTCGTTGTCGAAATTTGGCAAAGTAATTTGTTTTTGTATTCCAAAAAAAAAAACAATTTAACCCACCAACGCCCACTGTACTCATATGAGTATAACTCAATTTTTGTGAGTGTACCATTATTTGCCCTATAATTTAAGAAAAGAAGTTTTCTGACACTTAACTAAATTTAGAAATTAAAAATAAAAGTTTTCTCTATTTTTATATCATCTTTTTAGATTAAATTCACATCATTTGACAGAAAAAAAAAATTTGCAAAATTTCTCTTAAAGGAAAAATTATAGTTTTGAAAATTTTGATTAAAAGTTATGCGATAGTATTATTAATGTTTATTATTTGATCAGACACTAATTAAGCCTCTTGAATAAATTTTAACTATACTAAATTTCGAAACGGTTCGTTTAGGGGAGCTATTTTTCACTTTTTTTTGGTACTTGGTAATTGCAATTAAAATTTTTCTCAATTTCGATTTTATTTTAACCTGTTTGATGCCTTTTGATTATCATATAAATATGTTTTAACTGAATTGTCTCTACCAGATTTCACTTGGCCTTTAATAGGTTAAATTTGAGAATTTCTGATGGAAATCCTTTGAATTTTACAACTTTTTTAGTACTTGCACTAACAGTTAAAAGCCAGTAAATACATATGTCAATATGACGTTGAAGGAAAAACCGCAAAAATTAGAGGCATTCTTTAGCTAAATATTAATACGATAAGATACAAATAAATCTGTTAAATCTACAAAACTGTAGTTATGTTTGAGCTTAATTTTAGTTAAATGAAAGATGAAAATTAATGTACTAAAATCAGCAAAAAGCTAAGTTACATATTAGCTAAATTTTAGATAATAAAAAGTAATCAGTAGACAATAAATAATTACAAAAAAAAATTTTAATTTTCAAAGTGTTTTCTTCGATTAATTAGTTATGCGAATAAAAATCAGCCCTTCTGAAATCGGCAGTTTGCAATTTTTAGTAAACATTTCTGTAGAATTTAGCAAATATACTGTTATTTTCATTTAACTAAATTTAAGGTAAATATAATAATACTTTTTTTTATATTACAGTTTTTGATTGCTGTTTTTTGTATATAAATAAAGGGTGTTTTTTATACAGGTATAAAACTTTGAAATAGAATAAAACAACAATGAATTTTTTAAATTGACATGAAATTACTTTATTCGAAAGATAATCGTCTGGCATTATAATTTAAATATGACTTTGGGCATATGACCGCCACGGCTGGCTCGGACGTAGTCTAACCTGGAGGTCCAATTTTCGATGACTATTTCCAACATTTGTGGCCGTATACTGGCCATTAAAGCGGCGAACGTTGTGCTCCAAGTGGTCAATCGTTTCGGGCGCAGACTAGCGACTTCAAATATCCCCACAGAAAATAGTCCAGCAGCGTTAAATCACACGATCTTGGAGGCGATTTACGGGACCGAAACGTGAAACTATGCGGTTATCAAACGTTTCCTTCAATAAATCAATTGTGGTACGAGCTGTGTGATATGCTGCGCCCGTCTTGTTGAAGCCACAGCTCCTGCACATCATGGTTATTCAATTGATGAACGAAAAAGTCGGTAATCATGGCTCTATAGCGGTTCATCATTGACTGCAACGTTCTGACCGGCATCGATTGGGGTATTCCTCTACGCTACGCTCTACAGCAGCAATGACTTCTTCTGTACGCACTGTACGACGTCAGTAAACGTGGTGCGAAAACGTTCCATAGTTAATTAAATTAATTGCTCTGATGGACGATTATGTTGACCGTAAAATGGACGTAGTGCGCGATACGACTTTCGAACTGAACCATGATTTTCAAAATAAATTTGCACAATTTGGAAGCGGTGTTCAGGCGTCAGTCTATTCATGTTGAAATGCCAAACCAAACTTAACATAAATCACTTGACAGCTGACAATATGGCCAGCCAGTTAAAAAGAGTTGCCAACTTAAAGTTGTATACCTGTATGCAAAACACCCTTTATTTTGGCCAAAGTTTTTGCTGATTTTAGCAGAGTAAATTGTTATTTTCCATTAACAAAAATTTTACTTCTGCGTTAACTTTAAAATATGTTTTTTCAACTATGGGTCTTTTTGACACCCAGAGCATCTAAGGGTTAATTTAGTCCAAATTATATGTTAAATGATTTAAAGTACTGGTCTAAGCCAGGTTTGTAAAAAAGAAAAGAATTTTAAATACTTTTTGTTCAAATATGTTCAAATTCTCGCAGTAACGTCTTTGACCTTAATGCGGCTCGGCAAGGGTTAACGTTGTTTAATATGTCCAAAACTGTTGGCACAGAATCTTCAAATATTGTGTTATTATATTTTACATCACGTTTATTAAAATTCAAAGTAGTAAAAAAATTTTCAATGTTTTTTTGTAAATTGAAATATATAAGTGTGGGGTCTCTTGGGGCCTCTGTCCAAATTTTTTTATTTTCAACCTTAAGTCATGATGATAAACAAAACAACAAACGGTACAAAAGTAGCTAATTTTCGATTTTAAATATTTTATGACAACAAATAAGGCAAAAAATTACCAAAAACACAATTTCCTCGAAATTTGCAAAAATTAAATCGTTGCCCTACCCAAGTGAGCCAGCGGACATTTTTAAATTTTTTTTATTTTCGATCTCTAACATGTTTTTAAACAAGTCACTGCAGTCCCAAATCTCAATTTTTGCGATTTTGTTGAAAGAAATTTTTTTAAAATTTGAAATTGGAGATTTGAAAAACACCCCAAAAATTTTGTCCGTTTTTGACATCACATTAGGACAGGTTAACTCGATCCAAAAAAAAAAACTTCTTCTACATATCACAAATTTAAGTCTTTTAAGTAAAAAAAATATGTTTCAGTAATCAATTTAAAAATTTTTTAAAATGTGTCAAGTAATAATTGCCACCTTAGTGGTTCTGGGGCATTATTTATTACTGGGCTGGTTTTAACCGATTTTGTGTTTGTATACCTTTTTGAAAACATAATTATATCTTCATTTCGATTGATTTACCTTCTTGAGTAAAAACTTTTACAACATTTAAAAAATTTTACAAAAACTAAAAAAGTGACTTTTCGCCTTGTATTCCGTTTTCTAAAGTTTAGGGCTGAATGGGGTCGGGAATTCATAGTCGATTGAGCTTAAACTTTCACAATAGCATTTTTACACTAAATGACACATCCTAGACCTGAGCACCTATAAAAATCGAATATTGATTTTTATAAAACCCACTCTACTGTAACACTATGTAAATTTTTTTTATGATTAATAAATTTTTTATATCACAAAAAGATATAAATTCATACAAGAATCAAAAGAATCTAAACCATTTCGGGGCGACCCGGCCACCTGGCCATTTCTAGGTACACCACTGCGCACATGCGCGTTTTTGTGGTACCACTATGGTAACTACAGAGGGTTAGGGGTTAAATTATCTTTCATATAAACTCTACTTACGTGTCCTTTGAAAAAAGGCATTTGATGTTGCAATAGAAGTGGATAAATACAAAAATGCTGTCGCACAACTGGTAGCACCATCTGCCAAATTATCAAACCCCGAGAAACCTTAATAAACTAAAGAACTCATTTTAAATAAAAAAATAATTTTTAAATGAAAAAATTTCTTCAACTTACTATTAAGCAACAAGATATGGCAAATGAAGCGGTAAATGTAGCTCCTTTGCGTAAATGATATTTCTTATGGCGTTGGTACTGGAAACAATATATCCATACAGGACGCATACACTTTAAATGTAAAACTTTATTAAAGGATTATCGAAGACCTCTTCCTCAACTTGTAAATCTTCCAATTTAACCATGACAAAGTCACCAAAAAAAAAAATCCTTTATTTTCCTTTAACCAACCAAACTGTAATGAATTCAAAAAGTGTTTCTTTTATCATTGTATCATTTAAAAATGTTCACACCAATTTCTGTTGCAACAATTATCTAATGCAATTATTCTGTAATTGTTTGTTAATTTATTAAAAATAATTTAATTGCTTTAAAATTTGTTTACAATTTCCATTATAAAATATTTAATGTGACGGCAGATATATTGCATATCCTTTACAATTGTGGCTCCTCATGCATAACAACTGGTTCACCATCAAGTTTTTTTATATTCGGTAATCTTTTTATGCATTCTGCTCGCCAGGTCGGCTCATCTAGACCATCGCCAATGGGATTACCCACAACCACTAAATCTTCTAAAGCTTCTAATTCTTGTAGACGACTAAATTCTGACCAATCTTTTATTATATTATTGCTAAGATATAAAATTTTTAAATTCTTTAAAGCCGAAAGTCCTTTAACTTTTTCAATGAGATTATAGCTTAGCCAAAGTTCTACAAGAGTGTCAGCAACGGCTTCCTGCAAAAAAAATATAGACGAATTAAAATTTGAATAAAATTTCGAGAAACTTTTTTTTTTTATTTTTACTCACCAGTCCCGATATTTGCTTGATATAATTACGTGACAAAGATAATACACGTAACCTCTTCATGCCATTTAAACCAAAAATTTTCTCAACCATATTTGTTAGAAAGGCTTAGACGTCTGGAATTATTATAAAATATTAATGTGGTTTAACTTGTCAAGTCTTATTATTAGAAAAATGTTTTCATTTTTGTATTCAAATAGAAAAATAGTTTTACGGACCTTTCTATATTCTAATAAATTTAGTTAGAACATTGTTCTACCTCATTCGATTTGGACTTGAGGTAGAACAATGTTCTAACTAAATATGTGTATATGTCTTGTTCTTACTCGCAATTTACCAGTGTACCCAGCGTATTGTCCATTTTCTCTATGGGAGGCCATTGAAATTGTAACTCAATTACTCGGGCTTGGGCCGAACTTTGTTGTTCTCGATCCTCCCAACGTTTTTTAACGCCTCTTTAATGGTAGTAGCTTTAGACATTTAATATATTTATATATTTATATTTCTACTTGAATATGATTTGTAACAAAATAATTGGAGGGATTAATTAAATTTATTTATATTGTTGCTAAGAGAGACGGTTACTATATGGTTACTGCTAAAATTAACCCTCTAACAATCAGTGGTTTAATTTTTGACCTATTTCAACTTGTATACTTTCATCTCTCTGTGTGAGAGAAGAAATACATTCACTTGTTCATGGCACATAGAAATGTTGATTTTAAATCGCAAAAGTTATATTTGTCTCTGTATTAATATTGATCCAGTGTGGTGACTGCTAATTTTTTTACTATTTTAACAAACATATTTGTCATTGTTCTAAGCACAAAATACCAATTTCTGGTCGCTCGGTGCATAGTGCCACTATAATCTAAGCACTATGGTATCAAAATGAGCATAATTAATCGGTATGTTCTAAAGTTATGAGCGCAAATGTGAAAACGAGTTTTTAAAATGAGCAAACAAATTGGGCGATTTTTAGTAAAATTTTATAGCCAGCATATTAAATATTTAGCTCAAAAATACTCCAGCTCAAAAACTTTTTTTTTTTTTTCTAGAGAACAAATATTTTTTAACTTACAAGGGAGGTATAAAGAGTCGATCGGAACATCTTAATGAACTTCGGATATGTTGTAAGGAATAACAATTTAAGGAAACCCGTGTTTTTTTTTTTTTAGCTACCCAATCTCATGTTTAGGAGTTTCTAAGTGGGGTCAAAAATTACCCCATTTACGTATATTTCGGTATATTTTGTTCTATTTAAAATAACTATAGACAAATTTGGTATATTAAACGAAAGATTTTTTGGAGACACATCATTGCTGTAAAACTGATGTTTTTAAAAAGTTTTAACTATTTTGTTATTCAAATAAATGTGTTTATTAATCTGGCATTTTGTTAAGAAGTTGTAGTTGCATTAAGCTAAAATAATGCATACACTCAAAAAAATAAGTTAGTAGAAAAGTTAGTAAAACGTCTTGTAAATCAGGTATACTATTTTTTAGCAAATTTTTTGCTAAAATCGTGTTTTCAGCTAAAATTCTTTGTATACTTATTCAGCACTTAACTGTTTTATACTAATGCTTTACTAATATACTAATGTTTTTACTAATTAATTTGCTAAAAAAAATTGTGCTGATAAGCACATTAATAATATGGACGGCAATCAGATTGAAAGATATACGCAGAATGAAGTAGATGTCGCGTCATGTCAAGATGTAGTAGAGGAAAAGGAAAATGATACTAAAAGTACAACTCTAATAAGACATAGAAAAAATCAACAATGGAAGTTTTTGTATCTCTTTTTCATACATAAAACAAATTGAGGATTTAAAACAACTTAAATTTTGCATTGTCACCGGTGAAAATAATTGTATATTAATTAAATAAAGACAAAATAAAATATTTATTTATTTATTTAAATTTTTATATTACATATAACTTATAGCTTAATAATAGTGTGGTAAAATTGCAAACAAAAGTATACCGAATTGTAGACAGAGTAAAGCGAAAGACGAAGACACACATCTTAGGTTTCTTTATGGTTCCTTTTTCTTATTGCCAAAAAAGGGTTGTTTTTTTTCGTTTGGTTTGGTTTGGTTTTGTTTTTTTTTTATTTGTTTGTTTCGTTTCTATACTTATCTTCGGCAGAAGCGTCATTTAACGATAGCATCATTTTAGACAACCATTGATGTAAGTAATTGAAAGAAAATTTTTGTTATGTTATATATATTTATTTCTATATATTTTCAGATATTAAATTAATTCATGTCGTCAATGTGGGAAAATGAAAATTGTTATATTTCATTATTATAGTAAACTTATTTTTAAAAGAATCACAAAAATATGTTTTATGATTTTTCAGCAAATAAATTAAATAAATTACAATTTTTTCTTCAATTTTTTTGCGTTTTTTTTCAGTCTACTAAAATTCAGCAAAAAATTTATTAATTTTTACCAACGCTTTTTTATTTCTATCTACTAAGTGTTACCCAACTTTTGCTGAATCTACAAGATTTTGCTGACATTAGCAACTTTTTTGCAAGCATCCTCCTGACTAAAATTTTGCTGACTCAGCAAATTTTTTGCTGACTTTAAAAACTTTTTTTTTTTGAGTGTAGTAATACCTATGGAATTTAATCGAGCCGGGTTGTCAGAATTTTTTCCGATATTCAAAATTTCCTGAAGAGGGTTTTCTCCCTATATTTCAATTAATTCAAAAATGTGGCAAATCTTTTTGCAAAGGAGGTGCGTGAATGTTTTACAATATATTCTCTGTGCATTCTGATGACAGCTTTGACTAATACTAAAAGTAGCAAAAATATGCATTTTTGCTTAAAAAAGCAAACTTTTTTACATAGGTTACTATCATTTATCATTAAAAATGTAACAGATTTTTTTATTATCGGAGCAAAAAACAACTTTGTTGTTGTAAATAAAATGTTTTGCGAATGTTTCACAAGACATCATGCAGGTCTTTTATATAAGCACTATTGAACCATAAGTACAAATAAATATAGTGTTCGTAAATGAAATTACAAGTTTTCATAACAAATGAATTTTAAATCCACGTTTTAGCCCTTAAACGTGAGATGGGCGGCAAGAAAAAATTTGTCTTTTTTTTACTCCTCTTCAACATATTCAAAGTTCATTAAAAAT
>CM037855.1:159400522-159448459 GCA_021234595.1 Delia radicum | reverse complement strand
TTTTGGTTTTCTTTAAATCAGAGTTTGTTAAGTCGATTATTCGTTAAACCGGAATTCAACTGAATATTAAATAACCAAATTTGAATTAAATTTGAGCTGTGTTAGATCTACATTTTCCAGCATTTCCAAATCAAGTTTTAAAATAACACATCCATTTCGGAATAATCCAGATACGATCATCAACAAATTTTTATAATAGATTTAAGCTGAAGGATACTTAGAAAAACACACAATTCAATGTTATTTTTTGAAGAAAAGCCATGCACTCAAAAAGTTAGTAACGTCAGCAGAAAATGTTGCCGAGTCAGTAAAATTTTTGTCCGGAGGATGCTTGAAAAAAATTGCTAATGTCAGCTGATTTTTAGCAACAAAATTAGTAGATTCAGTAAAAGTTTTGCTAACACCTAGTTGATTAAAAATTAAAACTCCTTGCTAAAAGTTAACAAAATTTTGCTAAATATACCTAGATGGAAAAAAACTCAAACAATTTGCAGAAAAATTAAAGTTAAGTTAATTTATTTGCTGAAAATTTAAAAAAAATTTTTGTGATTCAAGTTTGTTATAATTTTTATTAAAAATAAAAATTATGTTTTTTTCGACCTTTAATTGTGCAATGAAAATGAAAATTATTCAAGTTCGAGGCCATACTCTATATTTCTTCATTAGGATATTGTCCTAACAAATAATCTATAGAGTTTTTTTGTTTTCAAATTTATTATATTTCAGGAATGTGTTGATAGATCTATTTCGGGAATTTTCTAGGTTCCCATCATCAGAACACGTTTTGAAAGCGGTAACAATCCCATGCCAAGTTTACTTCCCCTGTTTTGCTTACAAACTAAACAAAATATAAAAAGGAGAGAGAAACAAAAAAACGTGTATTGAATATCCACCAGAGGTGGATCTTGCACATCAAACAAGTTTTCAATTTATTTTTTGATCAATGGTTATAATCTTTAACTTCAAACTCATATGTATATTAGTTCTCATGTAGTGAGTAAACTAGTTCATATGTATGTTTGATGTTTGGCATGGGATTGTTACCACTTTCAAAACGTGTTCTGATGATGGGAACCTAGAAAATTCCCGAAATAGATCTATCAACACATTCCTGAAAGGGTCAAATAATAAATTTGAAAACAAAAAAACTCTATAGATTATTTGTTAGGACAATATCCTAATGAAGAAATATAGAGTATGGCCTCGAACTTGAATAATTTTCATTTTCATTTTTGTGATTCTTTCAAAAATAATTTGCAATACGTTACAAAATTTGAAAATGATCATACTTCCACATTGACGACATGAATTAATGAAATAACAAAAAAAAAAAAAGAAATAATTATATATAACATAAACAAAATTATCTTTCAACTACTTACATCAATGGTTGTCCAAATAATGGCATCTTTTAAAGGAAGACAGAAATATGACATATATCGTAAAACCCTTTTTTGCAATAAGAAAAAGGAAACTTAAAATTATCTAAGATGTGTGTCCTTGGCTTTTGCTTAACTCTGTTTACGTCAACGTACATTTGTTTGCAGTTTGACCAAACCTACATTAATAATCGTTATAAACATTTAGTTTACAATTACGCTTTTACCCCCGTATTCATAGAAATATTAAACGGCGTTTCAAATACATTTAAGTTAAACACACAAATTTTAGCCTTAAAACTGTATTCATAAATGAATATAAGAATGAAATAAATTGTGAAAAAGCTAATATTCGTTTATAAATACAGTTTTAAGGCTTCTGTTATAATAAATTTTTAATATAGCGGAAATTAAGAAAGAAGAAGAAGAAGAAGAATATATATATAATTTAATATATTTTAATATATAAAATTATTCATTTATTTCTAAATTTAATTATATTTTAACGCACTTGCATAGTACATTTACACACTTTTTGTTGACCAACTTACACGTAATGTGTGTATTTTTTAATTTACACACATAGAGTAAATTTACCCAACTTATAGTATTATAGTACTATAAGTTGGGTAAATTTCACCGGAAATTAATTAGAGTGTACCTAAATACCCAAAAATTATAAAAACAATTTAGCTGGAGCCAGGTAAGAGGCACATCAAATTGGTTTAAGTGGAATGTTAGAGATGGAATAAAACTACTTTTAAAAAATGATGGGCTACACTGAGAGAACTATCTTCACTTTTATACACTTCTTCATAGATTTAATGAAAATTGTCACCGGAAACTCACATGAAACTTTTCATAGAATCTATGAAACAGGTTTCATTAAAGTCAATATTTATAAAATTTTTTGCAGAATTAATGAAAATTTTCATAAAACTTATGAATCATTCAATGAAGCGTTTATAGAATTTATGAAACAGTTTCAGTTTAAGAAGTTCCTTGAATTAATTAAACTCTTCATGAATGTCTGGAAAAATGCATTGGAACTAAGTCAATGAACCGCTTCGTATGATTTTTTAAACAATTTCATAGAAGTACAAAATCCATTGAAATAATAAAGCACTTTATAAAATATGTTGAACACTTGAGAATTAAATATTAAAACTAAAGTTTGAAATGTGAGTATGAAAATTAATGAAATTATGAAATTGTATGAAGAAATAAAAAATAAGTCTGAAAAATTTTCAAAATTCATGAAATCGAATGAATTTTTTTTTTAAACTATAAATTTTTATGAAAAAAGTGTATAAAAACTTGCTTATTTACTATTAATAAAATTTCTTTGATATAATAAAATTCTACATTGAATCTACGAAAAAAAATTCTATGAAATTGTTTCATTAATGTCATAAAGGATAATTCCTTTAGTGTAAAATATTCAGGTAGAAAAATTCGAACGGGCCAATGCTGACGCGATGTTAAACACGGTAGCACATGTGCTGGCAAAGTGTCGGATTTTTAACTTTTACTGTATTGGCATGGTGTCGAAATTTTAATACCAATATACATTTGGCCGTATGTATTTTTCGGTGTTGGCACAGTAATCGAATTCGGTAGTTAACCAGTACTTTAAATAAGATAATTCATTTTTTACCAGTACTTTAAAGTTAAATTTTTTTTTTTGAAGAAAAATAACCAATAACCTATTTTCTTACCTCATATAAATGAAGCGATTCTTATTTTAAGTGAAAATAAATTTCAATTAAAAATCATGGAAATTATCCAAATTTTCATTTATTTATATAGATTTATCACATCTTTCGAACTGGCGTTTTCATGTCATAATTATAATTTTAAATGATCTGAGGTGTTTTTTGTTGGCAATAAAATTTTAAAAATTGTTATTGGAATATATGTAGATTTTTCATTTTGCACTGACTTTAAGTCAGAAATAATTACCTCCCTATGATACCATATATACTAGAGTACCCATATATGCAAAGTTTTTTTTTTCTCGCTCCCCGCGGTTTTTATGATAGATTGGGTGTAAAAAATAAGATCTGCGAAAAAACTTTTTTTTTCTATCGCGCAAACAGGCCATGAGATTTTGACTTTTGACCTCAAAAATGGACTAAAAATGGTTAATATCTTTGTTGTTCTACAGCTTTTTAAACAATCGGTTTTTGTTAAAAGTGTTATTAGTGTTATTATGGAAAAGAAAAAAAAAATTATTTTTCTCATACATACTTTTTACCTACATATGAAAAATCGTGATATTTTTCGCGGTCAAAATCAAAATTTTGGAATTTTTTTTTAACCGCTCTTATTAATTTTCGTTAGACGATATTTTTGTTTGCTATACATCAGCTAAAAGAGTATTAACTGTAGCTTTAGGAAAAGTTTGGTTTTTTTAAAACATATCGTCTATTCCATGACAAAATGACAAAAACCATACTATGGATAAAAAAAAAAAATTTTTTTCTATTTTATTCTCTAGAATGCTATACAGACACTAACAAAGTGTTCTCTTATGACCATCAACATTCCAAATTTGTTTTATATATTTGTTACTTAAAATGAATTTTTGCTAAAACTTTATTTAAATAAGAAAAAGTAACTTTTAAATAAAAATAAGGAACAATTTGCTCGACTCGACTACAAAATTTTTTTTTTGTAAATATAAATTTATTTTTATATATTATTTAAGATTTTATAATTATTTAACTTATCACTAGTTGTATATCACTCATCACAGTTTGATTTAAACATTCTATGAATTTCTTTTTTGAAAAATTGTTTGATGGTACATTTTTATAATGATTTTAAATTGTATGGATGATAAACTGCTTCTGCTCTTCCTGGTGCGTCAAAACAGCATTAAATCGCGTAATGAGAGCTATTCCACTTTCCGCTATGTCATTTACAACTACTTGGGTTTTTACAATTGTCTTTGCCGGAATAAAACTTTCATTTATTCCCCAAGTATAAGGATCGCTAATCAAACATTTTTTATCAATACTTGTTATTTCTTCATAATATAATAATATAATTTCGTAAAATTTTTTAATACCATCTTTCCGTTTAATTGGAATTTGAAATTTTTTATAAATCAAAATTAATTCACTTGTAACAATATCAGTACTGTTTTTAACATTTTTTTTCGTCTTGCAATAAGCGGAAAAGTCTACCAAGTACATATATTTTACTTGGAAGCACTCGCCCATCGAATCTACTTTTTTTCTTCCTACAAGCATAAACCATTTAACATTGAAATTTGCAAAAGTAAATGATTTTTAAATACTCACCTATTAAATGGACACTTTTTGATAAACCACTTTCCATATCACAAACTTTTTTCTAATGCGAAATATGTTATTAAATTGAAATATGTTCTTAAAGTGATCCCGATTAAAACAAGTTATGAAAGTTTAAAAATTTAAGTTATTAAAATTGACAGCTACTCGTATATGTTAACTATGTTGATTTGGTTTTTAAATAACTTAAGGTATGTAGATTGAGAAAAATAACGATTTTGCATTTTAAAAATAAAATTGCAAAAAATCCGTTTATTGAAATAAAAAATGTTTATGCTTCGCGGTATTTACACACATTTACCTAACTTTTTTTATTTTTCAAAACCCTTTTAGTTTGCAATTTCGGGGAGCCAAATATAGAAATCTTTAAATGTCTCCATTTTGAGTATATATGTTTTTTTTTTTTTTTTTTTTTTTTTTTTTTTTTTTTTTCAATTAAATTTCTTTATTTTCAATTTCTTTATATACATTTCATCTTTAATGATAAGACCTGCGAAGCCTTTTGGCTTGTCTGCAGGTAAATACTATTTAAGAATATATATAATAATTTAGTCGCAGTTTCATTGCGAGGATAATAAATAGTTTTTATATATTTTATTTCTTTTAAATTCAGGAATGTTTTTTTTTTGTTGTTTGGCAATTCATTATAGATCGTTGGTAATATTACTTTCAGGGTACGGTCTCCATAGCTATTTTTTGTGGTATTGACCTTAAATTGACCTTCAGAACGTAGTCTCGTATTATATTGATGATCTATTGGTTGTAAAAGTTGGGAGTCGTTAAGTTCTGTAAGAATTGTTAGACGATAAATGTTTTTGATGTTTAGAACTTTCAAATCACGTGGTAGGTTTTTAGATTGGTGGTTATTCGTATTGTTGATAGATAAGTTGTTGTTGTTAGTTGCGGTTGTTGTGTTGTTGGGTTGTAGGCGGTTGACGTTGCTAATGTTGTTGAGATAGATGTTTTCGGATTGTTGACTGTTGACATTGTTATTACTGTGATCGATGCTGTTGTTGGTTAAGTTGTTGCTATTTGTTTGTGGATAGTGATTGTTCCATAGTATTTTGAGTACACGGTTTTGTGTTTGTTGAAGGCTCTTACAGTGTGTAGAGTTTCCCCAAGCAGATATACCATGTCGTATATAAGATTCGACTAACGAGAAGTACGCTTGACGAAGTACTCTATACGGTGCGGCATAACTAATGTGGTACAATGAGTAGGCAGCTTTTCGCAGTTTAAACATAGAAATTAAAAAGTCCTCGATTAGATATTTGGCTATTTCTCAAAGAACGGACGATATTCATATAAAATAAAATGGAAATATAATTGAGACTTTTTAGACTTTTCAGAAACTGAGGCTATAAATGTAGATTTTTGTATATCCATTGTATGGTTTTTGTCATTTTGTCATGGAATAGACGATATATTTTAAAAAAACCAAACTTTTCCTAAAACTACAGTTAATAGCCTATTAGCTGATGTATAGCAAATAAAAATATCGCCTAACGAAAATTAATAAGAGCGGTTTAAAAAAAAAAAATAATCCAAAATTTTGATTTTGACCGCGAAAATATCACGATTTTTCATATGTAGGTAAAAAGTATGTATGAGAAAAATAATTTTTCTTTTCTTTTCCATAATAACACTAATAACACTTTTTAACAGAACCCGATTATTTAAAAACTTGTAGAACAACAAAGATATCAACCATTTTAATTCATTTTTGGGGTCAAAAGTCAAAATCTCATGGCCTGTTTGCGCGATAGAAAAAAAGTTTTTTCGCACATCTTATTGTTTACACCCAACCTATCATAAAATGCGCGGGGAGCGTGTAAAAAAACAACTTTGCAATTTTCATATATTTCATGGGTACTCTAATATATACACAAGCACTTTTTATTGCTTAATTAATTAAAATACTTATTAATAATTGTTTTATTTTGTTTTTTATTATTTTATTTCTTGAATTTCTTTTTAAAGTTAAATTTGTTATCTTTTTGTTCTATAAACAGCGACTAAATTTATTTTTGTCCCGAATTAATGAATAATCGCCTTACTATTCGTTAAACCGGAATTCCACTGCTTATTAAATAACCAAATTTGAATAAAGTTTCTAATTTAAACAATGTCGTAAATTTGCAGAAAACAGAACAAGTAATGCACATTTTGAGTAGTACTGGCATATTGTCCACGTACTTTTTTTTTGTACCATGGGCAATTTCAAACTGGGTAGTTTGGTGCAAAAAAAATGTATAATTCAACATCTTCTACTGTGGTGTTTTTTGTGCCTTTATTGCATATATGTTTAGTGCTGTTGTTAAGTGCTTCTTAAAATGCTGTTAAACATAGTGTTTTTCTAATATTGAAAGCCGGCCCATTTTTACTCCAAACTAGCATTCCTTAAAATGCTAAAATAGCTATAAGCGCCACGGACAACCTGTATAGGGAAAAGAAAAATGGATTAGGATTTTAAGAAATTTCAAGAAATTAAAATATTCAGTTACATCTATAAATGTTTTCAAATTTAATTCCACAAATATGGCCCTCATAATCAAAGGTTGTGTAGATTCCATCATCATTAAACGTATTGACTTTTGGACATGAACGGGAAATTCATACCAACGACTTGAGTAAAGAGCTAAACGGAGGTCATCATTCTGTAAAAAAAAATATTAATAACTTTTTTACTTAAAAGAAAAATCGTTTATGGTAAAAAATTTGTTTGTGATACATTATTTAAGCAAAGAATATTTAATGTGATAAGTTGCTGTAAATGTGTGCGTATGATTAATATTTATAGTTCATATTACTCATACGTAATTGTTATCTTTTGCTTAATACTTACACTTCCAGCTATTAATGTAGCATGCCAATGATATAACCATAATATTAAAGCCATAACAAATAAATAAATTGCCATAAAAAGATAATCCATTTTTGAAGGAGTCTAAAAAATCAATTAGGTAAATGGAATTCAAAATAAAAATTCAATTTAAATACTTACTCCTGAAGTTATGGCATAGAAGAGAAAACATATTAATACCGAAAATATTATGAAATCCAAAAACACAGGTATGCGAATTAGCGCTTGTAATTCATTAGCAAACCTGAATAAAAATTTTAAAATAAGCTAAAATAAATTTTTTAAATCTAGTGATTTTACCATCTTATATTAATCTGTTCCTTAACACAAAATTCACACATTTTTGTATGCCAATGTAATAATTCCCTGTCGCTCATCTTTTCAATATTATCCTTATCAATTTTTTTAGACAATTTGGCAATCTTAAACAGCAACAAAAAAAAAAAAAAAAAACTTTAAAAATTGTTCTCTTTGAGGCAAAAATGTTATATCAAACTTCACTTACATCATAATCCACTAATCTCTTGTTAATTATTTCATATTTCACCACGATATACTTCATCAAACATGTCACAAATGTATGCCAACATGGTATGACCGTAATGCCCAAAAATAAAGCATAACATGAACCCAAATAACCGACAACAAAATGATCGTACACTTCACCGAATGGAAACAATTGAAATAGCAATATAGGCTGAGCGGTACCATTAAGAACCTCTGGTATATTAAATACAGTTTCCGGTAAAAATATGGTACGATAAAAACAATCTATATAGGCTATGAAACCAGCAATCACTGAAGGTGTCCACATGATAACCGTTACGATACGTAAATATCGTACAGTTTGTGCTATCATATTCTCTTCCAGAGCATCAGTTATACGCAAGAGAGATGTAATGTCTTCATGGAGAAAAGTAACCATGCGAACAACACCTAAGAAAAGTAAAATAAAAATTAAATTTTTTGTGAAAATATTTTTGAGGATTTTTGTTGTGGGGAAAATAAAATAATTGTAGTGAAAAATATATTCATTGTAAAGCAGGGATGACAGGCAATACCGCTAAAATACCGTTATCGATTCAAAACCATTTCAAACTGACTATCGATGTCCCTAAAATACCGTTATTGAAAAAATAATCGCCGTAAATATATACATATTTTCCCAAAGCTTGATCATAAACTTGATAGTCATTAGAATTCAGACACAATGGGTCTAAAATTATCGATGTGCATTGACATTACCTGAATAACTTAAATGACGTTATCGTTAAAATACCGTTATCGAAATAACTGAAAACCCGTTATCCCTAAAATAACTTACCAAAATAAAAGAAAATATCGTTACCGCTAAAATACAGATACCGAAATAAGTAAAATAACGTTAACGCTAAAAAAAATTCGTTACCGAAATAACTGAAATATCATTACCACTAAAATACCGTTACACAGTAAAACCCTGACAACTAGCGAGGATGCCTCGATGCGTCGAGGAATGTTTTGTTTGATGTCCTGTAAGATGTCTTGTTTGATGAATTCTGTGACTCCTTATATTTAAACTTCTATGGATGATTATGAAGGATGGAAATTCACTCTTCATCTTGCCAACTTAACCTATCCTATAACGATCGTCGTTGGCGTAATTTGGCAAAATCATTTGTTTCGTATTCCAAAAAAATCAATTTAGCCCAGAAACGCATACTGTACTCATTTGAGTGTACCTCGATTTTTGGGAGTTTCCCTGTCATTATTTGCCCTATAATTTAAGTTAAATAGTTTTCTGACAACCAACAAAGTTTAGAAATTAAAAATAAAAGTTTTCTCTAGTTTTATATCATCTTTTTAGATTAAATTCACATCTTTTGACAACAAAAACAAAATCTGGCAAAATTTCTCTTAAAGGAAAAATTATAATTTTGAAAATTTTGATTAAAAGTCATACGATATGTGTTATTAATGTTTATTATTTGATCAGACACTAATTAACCTCTTGAATCAATTTTAACTATACTGAATTTGGAAACGGTTCGTTTAGGGCAGCTATTTTTTACTTTTTTTTGGTACTTGGTAAATTGCAATTTAAATTTTTCTCAATTTCGATTTTATTTTAACCTATTTAAAGCCTTTTGATTATCATATAACTATGTTTTAACTGAATTGTCTCTACCAGATTTCACTAGGTTAAATTTGAGAATTTCTGATGGAAATCCATTGAATTTTACAACTTTTTTAGTACTTGCACTAACGGTTAAAAGCCAGTATATACATATGTTTGCTAAAACTAGCAATTAAAATTAAAATGGTCAATGGTAATTAGTAGACAATAAATAATCACAAAAAAAAAACTTTTAATTTTCAAAGTGTTTTCTTCGATTAATTAGTTATGCGAATAAAAATCAGCCCTTCTGAAATCGGCAGTTTGCGATTTTAAGTAAACATTTCTGTAGAATTTAGCAAAATACACTGTTATTTGAATTTAACTAAATTTAAGGGAAATATAATAATACTTTTTTTTATATTACGGTTTTTGATTGCTGTTTTTTGTATACAAATAAAGGGTGTTTTTAATACAAGTATAGAACTTTGAAATGGAATAAAACAGCAATGAATTTTTTAAATTGACATGAAATTTACTTTATTCGAAAGATAATCTTCTGGCATTATAATTCAAATATGACTTCGGGCATATGACAGCCACGGCTGACTTGGACGTAGTCTAACCTGGAGGTCCAATTTTCGACGACTTTTTCTAACATTTGTGACCGTATATTGGCAATAACGCGGCGAACGTTGTGCTCCAAGTGGTCAATCGTTTCGGGCGTAGACTAGCGACTTCACATACCCCCACAGAAAATAGTAAATAGTCGCACAATCTTGGAGGCGATTTACGGGTCCGAAACGTGAAACTATGCGGCTACCAAACATTACCTTCAATAAATCAATTGTGGTACAAGCTGTGTGATATGTTGCGCCGTCTTGTTGAAGCCACAGCTCCTGCACATCATGGTTATTCAATTGATGAACGAAAAAGTCGGTAATCATGGCTCTATAGCGGTCAACATTGACTGCAACGTTCTGACCGGCATCGATTGGGGTATTCCTCTACGCTACGCTCTACAGCAGCAATGACTTCTTCTGTACGCATTGTAGGCCGTCAGTAAACGTGGTGCTAAAAAGTTCCATAGTTAATTAAATTAATTGCTCTGATGGACGATTATGTTGACCGTAAAATGGACGTAGTGCGCGATACGACTTTCGAACTGAACCATAATTTTCAAAATAAATTTGCAATTTGGAAGCGGTGTTCAGGCGTCAGTCTATTCAAGTTGAAATGCCAAACCAAACTTAACATAAATCACTTGACAGCTGACAATATGGCCAGCCAGTTAAAAAAGTGTTGCCAACTTAAAGTTGTATACCTTTATGCAAAACACCCTTTATTTGGCCAAAGTTTTTGCTGATTTTAGCAGAGTAAATTGTTATTTTCCATTAACAAAAATTTTACTTCTGCGTTAACTTTAAAAATATGTTTTTTCAACTATGGGTCTTTTTGACACCAAGAGCATGTAAGGGTTAATTTAGTCCAAATTATATGTTAAATGATTAAAGTACTGGTCTAAGCCAGGTTTGTAAAAAAAAAAAAGAATTTAAATACTTTTTGTTCAAATATGTATAAATTCTCGCAGTAACGTCTTTGACCTTAATGCGGCTCGGCAAAGGTTAACGTTGTTTAATATGTCCAAAACTTTTGGCACAGAATATTCAAATATTGTGTTATTATATTTTACATCACGTTTATTAAAATTCAAAAGTAGTAAAAAAATTTTCAACGTTTTTGTAAATTGAAATATATAAGTGTGGAGTCTCTTGGGGCCTCTGGTCCACATGGGTTAATGATGTCCAAAATTTTTTATTTTCAACCTTAAGTCATGATGATAAAAAAAAAACAAAAAACGGTACAAAAGTAGCTAATTTTCGATTTTAAATATTTTATGACAACAAATAAGCCCAAAAATTACCAAAAAACACAATTTCCTCGAAATATGCAAAAATTAAATCGTTGCCCTACCCAAGTGTGCCAGGGGATATTTTTAAAAAATTTTATTTTCGATCTCTAACATGTTTTAAACAAGTCACTGCAGTCCAAATCTCAATTTTTGCGATTTTGTTGAAGAAATTTTTTTAAAATTTGAAATTGGAGATTCGAAAAACACCCCAAAAGTTTTGTCCGTTTTTGACATCACATTAGGACAGGTTAACTCCATCCAAAAAAAAAAACTTCTTTTACATCTCACAAATTGAGTCTTTTAAGTAAAAAAAATATATTTCAGTAATCAATTTAAAAAATTTTTAAAATGTGTCAAGTAATAATTGTCACCTTAGTGGTCTGGGGCATTATTTATTACTGGGCTGGATTTTAACCGATTTTGTGTTTTTATACCTTTTTGAAAACATAATTATATCTTCATTTCGATTGATTTACCTTCTTGAGTAAAAACTTTTACAACATTTAAAAAATTTTACAAAAACTAAAAAAAGTGACTTTTTCGCCTTGTATTCCGTTTTCTAAACTTTAGGGCTGAATGGGGTCGGGAATTCATAGTCCGATTGAGCTTAAACTTTCACAATAGCATTTTTACACTAAATGACACAATCCTAGACCTGAGCACCTATAAAAATGGAAGATCGATTTTATAAAACCACTCTACTGTAACACTATGTAAAGTTTTTTATGATTAATAAATTTTTTATATCACAAAAAGTTATAAATTCATACAAGAATCAAAAGAATCTAAACCATTTCGGGGCGACCCGGGCTACCTGGCCATCTTCTAGGTACACCACTGCGCGCATGCGCGTTTTGTGGTACCATATGGTAACTACAGAGTGTTAGGGGTTAAATTATCATTCATATAAACTCTACTTACGTGTCCTTTGAAAAAAGGCATTTGATGTAGCAATAGAAGTGGATAAATACAAAAATGCTGTAGCACAACTGGTAGCACCATCTGCCAAATTATCAAAACCCCGAGAAACCTTAATAAACTAAAGAACTCATTTTAAATAAAATAAATAATTTTTAAATGAAAAAATTTCTTCAACTTACTATTAAGCAACAAGATATGGCAAATGAAGCGGTAAATGTAGCTCCTTTGCGTAAATGATATTTCTTATGGCGTTGGTTACTGGAAACAATATATCCATACAGACGCATACACTTTAAATGTAAACTTATTAAAGGATTATCGAAGACCTCTTCCTCAACTTGTAAATCTTCCAATTTAACCATGACAAAGTCACCAACAAAAAAAATCCTTTATTTTTCTTTAACCAACCAAACTGTAGTGAATTCAAAAAGTGTTTCTTTTATCATTGTATCATTTAAAAATGTTCACACCAATTTCTGTTGCAACAATTATCTAATGCAATTATTCTGTAATTGTTTGTTAATTTATTTAAAAATAATTTAATTGCTTTAAAATTTGTTATAAAATATTTAATGTGACGGCAGATATATTGCATATCCTTTACAATTGTGGCTCCTCATGCATAACAACTGGTTCACCATCAAGTTTTTTTATATTCGGTAATCTTTTTATACATTCTGCTCGCCAGGTCGGCTCATCTAGACCATCGCCAATGGGATTACCCACAACCACTAAATCTTCTAAAGCTTCTAGTTCTTGTAGACGACTAAATTCTGACCAATCTTTTATTATATTATTGCTAAGATATAAAATTTTTAAATTCTTTAAAGCAGAAAGTCCTTTAACTTTTTCAATGAGATTATAGCTTAGCCAAAGTTCTACAAGAGTGTCAGCAACGGCTTCCTGCAAAAAAAAATATAGACGAATTAAAATTTGAATAAATTTTTTTTTTTTATTTTTACTCACCAGTCCCGATATTTGCTTGATATAATTACGTGACAAAGATAATACGCGTAGACTCTTCATGCCATTTAAACCAAAAATTTTCTCAACCATATTTGTAGAAAGGCTTAGACGTCTGGAATATATTTATAAAATATTAATGTGGTTTAACTTCTCAAGTCTTATTCTTAAAAATTTTTTTAATTTTTGTATTAAAAATAGAAAAATATTTTTTCAGACTTTCTATATTCTCATATGTTTAGTTAGAACATTGTTCTACCTCATTAGAGTTTTGGACTTGAGGTAAAACAATGTTCTAACTAAATGTGTATATGTCTTGTTCTTACTCGCAATTTACCAGTGTACCCAGCGTATTGTCCATTTTCTCTATGGGAGGCCATTGAAATTGTAACTCAATTACTCGGGCTTGGGCCGAACTTTGTTGTTCTCGATCCTCCCAACGTTTTAAAGCCTCTTTAATGGTAGTGGCTTTAGACATGTAAATAAAAATATTTTTGTTTTCTACTTGAATACGATTTGTAATAAAATAATTGGAGGGATTAATTAAATTTATTTATATTGTTGCTAAGAGAGACGGTTACTATATGGTTACTGCTAAAATTAACCCTTTAACAATCAGTGGTTCATTTTTGACCTTTTCAACTTGTATACTTTTCATCACTCAGTGTGAGAGAAAATACATTCAATTGTCATTGGCACATAGAAATATTGATTTTAAATCGCATATGTTATATTTGTTCTGTATTCATATTTGATCCAGTGTGATGACTGTGTGTCTGTATATTGGCGTGACAATCACGTCATTAATACGACAACGGATTTGCAAATTTTAACAAAAAATATTTGTCATTGTTCTAAGCACTTTGGTATCAAAAATGAACATAATCAATCGGTATGTTCTAAAGTTATGAGCGCAAATGTGAAGCGAGTTTTAAAATGAGCAAACAAATTAGGCGATTTTAGTAAAATTTCATAGCAGCATATTAAATATTTAGCTCAAAAATACTCCAGCTCAAAAACTTTTTTTTTTCTAGAGAACAAAATATTTTTTAACTTACAAGGGAGGTATAAAGAGTCGAATCGGAACATCTTAATGAACTTCGGATATGTTGTAAGGAATAACAATTTAAGGAACCCGTGTTTTTTTTAGCTACCCAATCTCATGTTTAGGAGTTTCTAAGTAGGGTCAAAAATTACCCCCATTTTACGTATATTTCGGTATATTTTGTTCTATTTAAAATAACTATAGACAAATTTGGTATTAAACGAAAGATTTTTTGGAGACACATTCATTGCTGTAAAAATGATGTTTAAAAAGTTTTAACTATTTTTGTTATTCAAATAAATGTGTTTATTTAATCTGGCATTTTGTTAAGAAGTTGTTGTTGCATTAAGCTAAAAATAATGCATACACTCAAAAAAATAAGTTAGTACAAAAGTTAGTAAAACATCTTGTAAATCAGGTATACTATTTTTTAGCAAAATTTTTTGCTAAAATCGTGTTTTCAGCTAAAATTTTTGTTATACTTATTCAGCACTTAACTGTTTTATACTAATGCTTTACTAATATACTAATGTTTTACTAATTAATTTTGCTAAAAAAAAATTGTGCTGATAAGCACATTAATAATATGGACGGCAATCAGATTGAAAGATATACGCAGAATGAAGTAGATGTCGCGGCATGTCAAGATGTAGTAGAGAAAAGGAAAATGATACTAAAAAGTACAACTCTAATAAGACATAGAAAAAAATCAACAATGGAAGTTTTTGTATCTCTTTTTCATACATAAAACAAAATTGAGGATTAAAACAACTTAAATTTTGCATTGTCACCGGCTTGTGAAAATAATTGTATATTAATTAAATATAAGACAAAATAAAATATTTATTTATTTATTTAAATTTTTATATTATATATAACTTATAGATTAATAATAGTGTGGTCAAATTGCAAACAAACATATACAGAATTGTAGACAGAGTAAAGCGAAAGACGAAGACACACATCTTAGGTTTCTTTATGGTTCCTTTTTCTTATTGCAAAAAAGGGTTGTTTTTTTCGTTTCGTTTGGTTTGGTTTGGTTTGTTTTTTTTTTATTTGTTTGTTTCGTTTCTATAATTATCTTCGGCAGAAGCGTCATTTAAACGATAGCATCATTTAGACAACCATTGATGTAAGTAATTGAAAGAAAATTTTTGTTATGTTATATATATTTATTTCTATATATTTTCAGATATTAAATTAATTCATGTCGTCAATGTGGGAAAATGAAAATTGTTTTATTTCGTTATTATAGTAAATTATTTTTAAAAGAATCACAAAAATATGTTTTATGATTTTCAGCAAATAAATTAAATAAATTACAATTTTTCTACAAATTTTTTGCGTTTTTTTCAGTCTACTAAAATTCAGCAAAAAATTTATTAATTTTTACCAACGCTTTTTTATTTCTAATCTACTAAGTGTTAGCAAAACTTTTGCTGAATCTACAAAGATTTTGCTGACATTAGCAACTTTTTTGCAAGCATCCTCCTGACTAAAATTTTGCTGACTCAGCAAAATTTTTTGCTGACTTTACAAACTTTTTTTTTGAGTGTAGTAATGCCTATGGAATTTAATCGAGCCGGTGTCAGAATTTTTTCCGATATTCAAAATTTCCTGAAGAGGGTTTTCTCCCTATATTTCAATTAATTCAAAAATGTGGCAAATCTTTTTGCAAAGGTGTGCGTGAATGTTTTACAATATATTCTCTGTGCATTCTGATGACAGCTTTGACTAATACTAAAAGTAGCAAAAATATGCATTTTTGCTTAAAAAAGCAAACTTTTTACATAGGTAACTATCATTTATCATTAAAAATGTAACAGATTTTTTATTATCGGAGCAAAAAACAACTTTGTTGTTGTAAAATAAAATGTTTTGCGAATGTTTCACAAGACATTCATGCAGGTCTTTTTATATAAGCAATATTGAACCATAAGTACAAATAAATATAGTGTTCGTAAATGAAATACAAGTTTTCATAACAAATGAATTTTTAAATCCACGTTTTAGCCCTTAAACGTGAGATTGGGCGGCAAGAAAAAAATTTGTCTTTTTTTACTCCTCTTCAACATATTCAAA
Organism: Delia radicum; assembly: GCA_021234595.1. Classification (NCBI taxonomy): domain Eukaryota; kingdom Metazoa; phylum Arthropoda; class Insecta; order Diptera; family Anthomyiidae; genus Delia; species Delia radicum. Next base: position 159,431,882 of record CM037855.1, on the reverse strand, counting down.
GTTCATTAAAATTTGCGAGTTCGGGTCGAGATATTACCCTTGTTACAAAATGTTTTTGCCTCAAATTTGTTGTTACCTCTAACTCGATTATGAGTGAAAACATGTCTTCATCTGAATCAATCACCTCCGATTTTAAAAGAGTTCACCACAACTGTCATATTCTACAAGAAATAGAGGAAACATAAATTTCTGATTCCGGCCCCTTTCTGTTTCCGAAATATGTCGTCATGATAATTGGAAAAAACGATCAAATTTTACTAAAGTGTCGTTATAAAATTTAGCTCTACAAGATGCAAAATTCGTCTTGGCCTTATTTTTTAGAATAAAATATATATATTAAAATAAATATAATGATAAGCATAGTGATTTTTTTCATCGAAGGATCAAAGGTAATTTTTGACTGACTTCAAATGCCCATACCTCAAAATGATCATATTTTTTTTAATCTTAAATATACAATATATTTTACTTATAATTGAACTCTCCATTACATTTGAGTGAAAATATCAAGGTAGTGTCTCCATCGGTCTCTGAGTTATAGACAAAACCGTGAGAATCGCCATAATTTATATTAGCCCTAGTTTATATTAGTGGATGTTAAAACTTTTTCATGCGTAGGAAAAACCATATATTAAATATGCTCTAATTAGTTTTTGTTTAAAATTTCCCAACTTATAGTAGGAAATTGTACTCCTACTTAAAATTGGGTAAATTTACTCTATGTGCGTAAATATTACACATATTTTGTGTAAATGTTTGTGCACAATATGAGTAAATTTACATTTGCAAATGTGTAAACTATTTTCAAAATGTTTTCATAAAAAATTATATATTTTTTTAATGAAAAGTCGTTAATTTTGTTTTTACTTTCCTTTACTGCCGATTATTGTAATTAAGTTATTTAAAGTTTGTTTTACAATGACCAGACCTGAATTTTGGTACAGACCTTGGGTACTTGCAAAAAAAATACCAAAAGTCCCCATCAATCCCATGCCTGTAAAAATATTATTCAAGGTCAAAATTTTTCGCGTAAACGATTAGTTTTATCAGAAAAAAAGGTCAGACAAAAATTGTAGATCATAAAATTATTTACAAAAATTTTCCTTTCACTTTTTTCCTAAGAGTCACAATTTCTGAGATATCGTGATTCTAAAAGTTAAAGGAATTATATTCTATATAATATGCACGCATATATCACATATATATCGCTCATTTAAATAAGTAAAAACACTTTGAAATATCATTAAATATAATATAAATAAATCTAACTCACAATAAAAAAATGTGCCTGACTCTTTATATTTGGAATATACAAGGTGGCGCAAAAGTAATCCTCCTATCAGAAAATGCTATAAATTTTGCGATTGGCCCCTAATGTCAGTTCTGTTTTGACATTTGTGTAGTAAACACATGCGAAATACAGTTAATAAACAATGTTACGCTACACTGCTCCAGAACGCGGAATATTGGTGACTATTTATTTGACTTATTTATTTGACATTTTTCATCAAAAATAATCATGAGTGATGAGGCCCATTTCCATCTTAGCGGGTACGTAAATAAGCAAAATTTGCGCTTCTGGGGCACTGAAAATCCGCGTGTAACCCACGAAGAGCCATTACAACAAACCCGCTCAAAGTCACTGTATGGTGTGCTGTTTTCGCTGGAGGAGTCATCGGACCTTTTTTCTTCGAAGACGTCGCGGGCCAAACGGTTACTGTGAATGGTGAGCGCTACAGAGCAATGATCAACGAGTTCTTTTTGCCGCAACTTGATGAATTGGGATTGGAAAACATGTGGTTCCAACAGGGCGGTGCAACGGCACACACTGCACGTGCCACAACCGATATGCTGAAGGATGCATTTCCCGGGCGCCTAATCTCTCGTTTTGGCGATTTGCACTGGCCAGCAAGATCGCCTGATTTGACCGCTCCAGACTTCTTTTTGTGGTGCTTTTTGAAGTCGCGGGTTTATGTCAACAAGCCTCAGACTCTTGCAGCTCTTAAAGACAATATCCGTCAAGAATGTGAGGACCTATCGCCGGAAGTTTTGGCCAAAGTGATGGAAAATGCCATAAAAAGGGCTCAAATGACAATCAACTGTGGCGGCGGCCATTTACATGACATCATATTCTCGACTTGATGTAAAAAAAATTAAAATACCAAATAAAAATAATCCACAAGAAGAATCAAAGTTTTTCATTTTTTTTTTTTAAATTACAGCCAAAAAAACATCGGAAGTTTATTTTTGCGCCACCTTGTACATTTTCGTTTGGCATCACGATTTCTAAAAATATAAATGTGTAGTTTTGGCCACATTTTACCTCTATGCAATAGAACTACCTAATTTAGTTGTTCCAAATAAGGATTAAGAGATTTCTTGAACGTCACCTACATTAGATTGCGATTTTGTGCCTTTTTTTATTCTTCGGAATAAAATTGTTGAATGGATCGTACTAATCTAGAAAGTAGAACTCCAGACATAACTGATAGACTGAATTTTGGACGACTGACCAGGATAAAAAACTAAAAACTCACGATCTCCATTATGGAATTATCTCGAAAACTTTTGAGTCGATATTTGCAAAACGAACCAATTGAAATACTTTTCAAATGAGTTTATTTTCACTTAAGTTTATGTTCACATTAAGAAGAAAAGTTTTATAACGTCACTGCTAAATTTTATTAATTCTAGTCTAATAAAATTCTATCTGTGTGGGAAATTTTGCAAGGTGTGTTACTCCTCGTCGGAAGAGGATTTAAACCAAAAGTACGAATACCAAAAATAAAAAAGTTAAACAAACTGCTTGCCCTATATTTTACATGTGCAATATTTGCTTTCAATGCTTTTTTCCCAAAACAAGATATTGAAAGTCTGGTGCCACTGATGCACCAGTTTTTTGTTTTGTAGAGCATTTAAAAATTGAGTCCTTAAAGTGGAGACATTTTTAAATTGTTGTTAATTGTTTTTTAATTTTAGGTGTTTTAATTTTTGAGTTTATCCTCGTACCATTTTAATGCCAATCTAAAACTCTTGCTGCGTTAGGGACTATAGAATTTAGTCGTGTGTAAAAAGCAATTATGAATTTTATTCCCAGATCTGTATCGAGTTTGCTTTTAAAAAAAAGGGTTTATAAAGAATGGCCATCAGGGATGTCATATTAGTCCGAATTTGGAAATATAATTTTTAGAATAATACCTAATATTGTGTTTTTTTAATAAACCATTTCTTTATTTATGCTATAATTGTTTAAATATTGCTGTTTATATTTATTTCTAAAGAGAGTAAACCGCTTAAGGCCTTTTTACCTAAATTATTATATATAATATATATTTTTTTTGCTATTCCCGTTTTCCCGGATATTTTGAAAAAAATTGGAAATTTCTTCTGGGAATTCCCGAACCCCAAAAAATAAATTTGTATTTAAATTTGCCATAACTATTTACTTTTTACCTACTATAACATCGGTAAAATTACTCCATGTGTGAAATATACACATTGTGTCAAACATTCTTACACATTAATGTGTGTAAATATTTGTAATATGTAATATATTTTAATGCGAAAACTTTTTCATAAAATGCTTGAAATCGCATTTTATTAGCATTAAAAAAGAAACTAAAAAAAAAAATTTAAAAATTTCACTTTAGCACATTTAATTACTATAAATGCAATTAATGTTTATCCCGATGAAAACAAATTTAAATAACAAATATGCAGGTGCTTGTGCAAATTTAAATGTAACTGACACTAATAGAAAACATATGATTTTCTATTGTTGATTTACTTGAATAAACGTCACTACATTGCTAGGTCTGTCAAAAAAACAGAGTAGTATTTGGAAGATGACAAAGCTAATTGTGACAATATTTTGTTGTTGTTTTTGTTTTTTCTTTGATATTTTAAATTTTGAATCTCGCTCCTAGACGAGGACAAGAAATTCTCATTGAGTTTGTGATTTAACATAACAAATATCTCTAGAAATTCTAATAACAAAGTCCCCTGAAGATTTCCTTGGGCAGGAATGAAATCCGGATAGGGACACGCCTACATCAGATTGTTTTTCACAATTTGTTAAATAAGTTTTGGGACTTTAGCACATTTAATTACTATAAAATTAAAAATTTCACATTTTCCAATGATTTTTTTGTCTACTAATATTTCCTAATTGTTTTGGCTGATTTTAGCAGATTATTTTGTTACTTTCAATTAACTAAAATTTAGCTCAAATATAACTAAATATTTATAAATTCAATAGATATATTCTGCTGGATGCACAATTTTTCATTCATTTCGGTTCATTTTATTTATGCAAGCAATTCAATAATTTATGATTTATTAATTAATTAGCTATAATATTGCAATACAAATTTTAAGCTGTTATGTATCAATTGCATTGTCCTCAGGAATAATTTTTGTCATAAGTTCACTTAGAATACTATGTAGTATTCTACACTACAAATGTGGTTGAAAACTAATGAAATTTCATTTAAAGAATGGACGACTTACATTACAGTAAATTAAACTAACATTATCATTTGTTTTTAATGTTCAAAAAATTACTTACAATTGTAAAAATGAACCACATGGTAGTAAAAAATAAACAAACATTTATTTTTTTTTATTTTTTTAATTAAATAAAAAACAACTGTAAAAAATGAATTTAAAATCATAAAACAGTCATTTGATGTGGGTTGTTTTTAAATAAACTACAAGGTTAGTAAAAAAAAATAATTGGTTCTACATATGACTGACATTTACATTAAAAATAAAGAAACTGTATTACAACACAATCATCTACATATTTTTAAAGCAGAAGTTCCCTGAGTGTTGTTTTTTCGTACCTCTCATAAATTTCGAGAAAACAAAATTTTGCACTCATCGTCTTCCGACGAGGAGTGGTATTTATTACAAGTATCAGTTAAAGCTAAAAAAGTACCAATTGTCTATTTAAATATAAACGGCTAACAAAATAACATGAATTGCGTTTAATTGATTATGCCATTCTATTGTTTAAATCGTATTGAACCTGTAATAATATTATAGTGTTGCTAAACATACGATTTTTAAAAGCAGTGCAATGGAATAAGCGCAATACGAAAGGCAACGGAAAGGAAACCCCTCACGGATAAAATAATGACCGAAATACCAAATGTGCATCTCACGTTTCAGAGTTAAAAAGGTGAGGCCAAAGTTAATACATTTTTGTATGGAAAAATGTCTGAAACTAATAAAATTCAGATTGTTTTGAACACAGTTTTAATGTACTCGAGAAAACAAAAAGGTTGATAACAATATTGCCTAAGTAGTTGGTTAGAGTTGAAAGTTATTAAAAATATGTTAAATAAAAGTAAAAAAGCTTTTCGGAAATAGTCGCATATATGCCGAACAATTACTAATGTCTCAAAAAGATCAGACATCGAATCGCTTAAATTTGACAGGTACATATTTTCTAGCTTAATCCAACTATAATTCTTTAACAAAACGCTAGTTTCAATATCAATTAAAGCACATTTTTTGAATAACAGAAGTACTTGAAAGTTTTCGGACATGTCTGGCACACCAGTTAATGTGTATTCAATAGCGGAGGATTAATTTTTTTTAAGGTACGGAAACATTAAACGAACGTACATTAAACGAAGTAAAAAAGTATTGTTTTCGAAAATCCGACTATACGGTCAGTTAATGTTCCGTTTTCGTACACTCATAGAAATAAACCTGTTAAAATAGAACATACACTCAAAAAAATAAGTTAGTACAAAAGTTAGTAAAACGTCTTGTAAATCAGGTATACTATTTTTTAGAAAATTTTTTTGCTAAAATCGTGTTTCAGCTAAAATTTTTGTTATACTTATTCAGAACTTAACTGTTTTATACTAATGCTTTACTAATATACTAATGGTTTACTAATTAATTTTGCTAAAAAAAATTTGTGCTGATAAGCACATTAATAGTGTGGAGGACAACCAGATTGAAAGATATATGCAGAATGAAGCAGATGTTGCGGCATGTCAAGATGTAGTAGAGAAGAGGAAAATGATACTAAAAAGTACAACTCTAATAAGACATATAAAAAAATCAACCATGGAAGACTTTTGTATCTGTTTTTCATACGTAAAACAAAATTGAGGATTAAAACAACTTAAATATTGCGTTGTCAGCGGCTTGTGAAAATAATTGTCTTTTAATTAAATAAAAGACAAAATAATATATTTAAATTTAATATGTATTTCTAAACTAAATGTTTATAGATTTATAATCTAGTGTGGTCAAATTGCAAACAAACAAACATATACAGACATGTAGACAGAGTAAAGCGAAAGACAAAGACACACATCTTAGGTAGATTTTTATGGTTCCTTTTTCTTATTGCAAAAAAAAGGGTTGGTTTTTTCGTTTCGTTTGTTTTTGTTTATTTTTTTCGTTTCGTTTCGTTTCTATAATTATCTTCGGCAGTTGCGTCCTTTAAAAGAAAGCATCATTTAGACAACCATTGATGTGAGTAGTTGAAAGAAAATTTTTGTTATGTTATATATATTTATTTCTATATATTTTCAGATATTAAATTAATTCATGTCGTCAATGTGGGAAAATGAAAATTTTTATATTTCGTAATTATTCTAAATTATTTTTAAAAGAATCACAAAAATATGTTTTATGACTTTCAGCAAATATATTAACTAAATTACAATTTTTTTTACAATTTTTTTTACGTTTTTTTCAGTCTACTAAAATTCAGCAAAAAATTTATTAATTTTTAGCAAGGCTTTTTTATTTCTAATCTACTAAGTGTATGCAAAACTTTTGCTGAATCTACTAATTTTGTTGCTAAAAATTAGCTCGCTGATTTTGAGCAGAAGATTTTGCTGACATTAGCAATTTTTTTGCTAGCACCCTCCTGACTAAAATTTTGCTGACTCAGCAAAAATTTTTGCTGACTTTACTAAAAATTAGTTTAAAAAATTACCTTACAGGAAAAACTGCTAAATTTTAGCAGATTTTGTTGCTAAATATTAATAAAATAAGAACAGCAAAAACAAATTTGTTAATTTTACAAAATCTTAGTTATATTCAATATGAAAGTTAGTTAATAGCGTTTTACTCTGTACAATTAGCAAAACCTTTTACTAAACATTTGTAGACTCAAAATTGCAAATGAAAATTGTAATATTAACAAAAATATTGCTATATTTACCACAAATTTAGTAGAATGCAAAAACCAGTTTATTTTGCTAAAATCAACATTATTTTTTGCTAAAAAATTAAATGATTTTTTTTTGTCAACTAATAATTAGTAAATGTTTTTGCTGATTTTAGGAGATTGTTTTGTTACTTTCAATTAACTAAAACTTATCTCAAATATAACTAAATATTTGTAAATTTAACAGATAAAAACAAAAATGAATGGCATACCCATTGCAGAAAACATTATTTTTTTTTATTTATTTATTTATTTAAGTCTACGGAATAAATCCTTACAGACTATTAACATAATAATTACAAAATTATAAATTAATATAAGTACAATATTTTTTTTTTTTTTTTTCAAATAGTAGAATTTAAAAACAAAATGATGTTGCGTTTAATAATATTAACATTTGAAGAAAAATCTAACAAATTATAAAGATTATTAAAATCATTACACATTCTTATAAACGGATCAGCATCAGCATATATTTGACGATAGAATGGAGTATATAATGGAGTATAATAACGTGTTGATCTTGGAGGAACGAAAAGTACAAAATTTTCTAACAGGAATCGGAGCATATTAATCAAATTTAATAAAAACGTAACGTTTAGCATTGTCCTTCTACTTTTCAGAGTGGGAAGCTTAACGAGGTTTAGTCTGGTTGTACATGAAGGTAGATTATTAATGGTATTAGGGTAGGTGCTTCGTAAGCAGAACAGCAAAATTTGATTTTGCACTGATTCAATTTTTCCAATTTGAACAATTGATAATGGATCCCAAATCACAGATCCATATTCCAAAATTGGTCTCACGAGCGATGTATATAATTGTTTTGTTACATTGGAATCTGTAAATTCCTTAGCCCATCGTTTTATAAAAGCTAAGGTGCCACGAGCTTTATTAATCGTCAATAAAATATGCCGTTTAAAATCCAATTTTGGGTCTAAGAGAATACCCAAATCTAGAATATTATCTACTAATTCCAACTGAAAACCACCCAAAGAGTATCCTAGGGAGTTTTCAAAAAATATGAGTTATTTTACCTTAATAACTTTTTAGATAATGGCACAATTTTTAATATAGATACATTTTCGAAATAATAGCTTTATATAGATAACGTTTTTTGGCAGAGCGGAAATTCTACGGTGTAAAAGTTTTATACTAAAAGATCGCAAATTTCAAAAATTACAAGATGGACATTAGCTATTGGTTTTTAACTCGTTATTTTGCGAATTTAATATCATCTCATATCGCGAAACAACGCTATAATCTTTTTTATCAAAATCAGCGAAACACACCAAATTTTAAAACGTTCATGTTCTTTAAGATCGGTAATCATCGTAAAAAAAAATTACTTTTGGTTAAATCGTCACTCTCTTTATCACAGAATTTAAAACAAAACAATACTATCAAATATATAAAATATCGCTTAAATTATTTTAAAAAAATCACTTAAAATGCCACACTTAGGTTGACAACCTTGCAGAAAATTAAATTTTTCCACATTTAAATGTTTTATTAAAGAACAATTCATAGTTTAACAGATACTTTGAAGCAAGTTATTTCTAAAAACATGTCTAACTTTGATAAATTTATAAAGGTGCCAACAAAAATTTTTAAATATTTGGCTATAGATTTTTCGATCGAACCAAATGGACGTTTCAAAGTTATGCAAATAGCAACTTTAATTAACATTGTATTTGTAACAATCTTACAAATTATTTATAATGTCAACGATGGAAATGCCGAAAATATGATTTATATCAATTATTATTTAATGGGTATCGGTAAAATTTTGGCTATTATTCGCAATCGTATGTTATTGGCCAAATGTGTGAAAGAACTTAGAGTAATGTTCCCCAGGAGAAATATTGAAAGAAAATACCGCCTACAACATTATCTTAAAAACTATCTCTGGTTTGAAAATATTATTTGGTATTTTTATATATTCATACTAGGCCAATATATGCTAATCCCATTGATAAAATCATATATTTGGTTTAGAAAATACAATGAATTTCCGTTTATATTGCCCTCTGTAATTTGGATACCGAAAACGTGGAAAAAATCAGTTTTGGCCTATATCTTCGAATATATATTGTTTGGTTGTATATGCGGTATGCAATCCGCTTCGACCAACGTTGGTTGTGATTTATTTTTAATAACTTGTATATCACAATTATGTTTACACTTCGACTTACTCTCTCAACAAATAATGGAACTACAACCGGGAGAGAATGAAAACAGTGCATTGAAGAATTTGAAGGCAATTACAAGACGTCATAGGAAAATATTAAAGTAGTCAGACAATTGTTAAACTAATAGTTATTTATTAATTTTAAGAAAATTTTGTTACAGATTAGCTAATTCCATCAATCAGATTTTCGGTCCATCTATATTATTTTCCCTTATGTCCTCGTCATTTATTTTGTGTTTTGTGGCCTATCAAATGTTGGACGATCTACCCTTGATCATACTATTAAAGGCCTTTGCATTTTTGCTCTACGAGAGTAAGCAAGTAATTATAATCTGTTATTTTGGTAATAAATTAATCGAAAGTGTAAGTAAAAAACCAAAAAACCCGGCTAAACATATAATTTTTGATAGACTTATGTACGCTAAACTCAAATCTGGAAAAAAAAATCTTTTTTGCAGTTTTTGAAATATAGCGGTTTTTATATTTGCATCATTTAGTCCATATTTCGAAATCTAACAGCGAAATCCTATTTTTTTAAGAATATAAATCTACGCAAAGTTATCTTTAATATAATCCTTATGTCAGGATATCTTTAAAATGGTACTTATTAGTTCATATTTATTTTACTGACAATGAGAATAAACTAGACATCGAGATAAAAAAAGTTACATCACAAATACAAAATCACAAATATGCACAGCGCATACTTTAGGGACACGCCCAAAATTGTGCCTGAAATATGCTGTGTATAGAATAAATTGTCCTCATCTCATACGCTAGATGTATGAAAAGGCGCGAAAACTTTGGGGACTGTCCCCAAAGTAGCAAATGTATCTAAACCATGCGGGGGGAACGAATAAATGTCTCTAGAGTATGCGCTGTCCCAAAATTGTCCGCGAAATATGCGGTGTATAGAAATAATTGTCCTCATCTAATACGCTAGATGTATGAAAAGGCGCGAAAACTTTGGGGACAGTCCCCAAAGTAAGCAAATGTCCCTAAACTATGCGGGGGAATGAATAAATGTCTCTAGACTATGCGCTGTGCATACATATATATGTATGCATATATATATATAGACTAGACTATGCGCTGTGCATACATATATATGTATGCATATATATATATATATATGTATGTACAGCGCATACTTTAGGGACATGCCCAAAATTGTCGCCGAAATATGCGGTGTATGGAAAAATTGTCCTCATCTAATACGCTAGATGTATGAAAAGGCGCGAAAACTTTGGGGACAGTCCCCAAAGTAAGCAAATGTCCCTAAACTATGCGGGGGAATGAATAAATGTCTCTAGACTATGCGCTGTGCATACATATATATATATATATATATATATATGTAATTGTTATATATATATGTAATTGTTATATATATATATGTATGCACAGCGCATAGTTTAGAGACATTTATTCGTTCCCCCGCATAGTTTAGGGACATTTGCTTACTTTGGGGACTGTCCCCAAAGTTTTCGCGCCTTTTCATACATCTAGCGTTTAAGATGAGGACAATTTTTTCGATACACCGCATATTTCGGGTACAATTTTGGCCATGTCCCTAAAGTATGCGCTACGCATACATATATATATATATATATATATATGTATGCACAGCGCATACTTTAGGGACAAGCCCAAAATTGTCGCCGGAATATGCGGTGTATAGAAATAATTGTCCTCATCTAATACGCTAGATGTATGAAAAGGCGCGAAAACTTTGGGGACAGTCCCCAAAGTAAGCAAATGTCCCTAAACTATGCGGGGGAACGAATAAATGTCTCTAGAGTATGCGCTGTGCATACATAGTTTATGGACATTTGCTACTTTGGGGACTGTCCCCAAAGCTTTCGCGCCTTTTCATACATCTAGCGTATAAGATGAGGGCAATTATTTCTATACACCGCATATTTCGGGGACAACTTTGGGCTTGTCCCTAAAGTATGCGCTGTGCATACATATATATATATGTATATTCCTTTAGTTCATAAGATCTCCTTGGTGTTCATAAGGTTTCCTTGGTGTTAATTATGTCTTATATGCATAACAAACATTAATAATGTTGGACCATATATAATCATATATCAAACTAAATTGTTAATCTTGTGTCATATATGGAATCTATGCATGATTATATCTTACATCATTTAATGTCATATATAACTATATCTTGAATTGCATTATACAAATGGCAATATATATGCATATCTTATATCACATCCAAAAAATTTTTTATAAGACACTATATCTTAGTATATCTTAAATTATATAGCTTATATGTCACCATATGTAATTACATATTGTGTTGTATATGAGAATGTTATTATATATGACAATATATCCACCATATCCTATTATGTATGGCATATAAGCTCAATATCTGATTTTATAAAGGACAACATATAAGAATATATAATTATATATGTTTCCACTTAAGGAACATATAATAAGATGTGGCCATGAATGACACCAAATATAAACACCTATTATAACATATTTTAAGACGAAAAGACATAAGACCATATATAAATATTTTACTAGGGATTTCAATAAATATTTTTTGTATTCATAAGTTCCATGATACACCACAAACGGAGTTGACGGAGGGTATTCAAGCTTGATTATATATGGTTGGCCTTTTTCACACTTGTGCAATAAAAAAATACATATTAAAAAAATTTTTTATGCAAATGCAATATTTAGATGCCTTTTCAAAATTGTTCCCCCTCTTTAAAATTCATTAAACATGAATAAATCGAAAACTTTACATTTTTTTATATAGAATTTAATTTCGATTTTTATTTTGACGCGAATATCACAAATATGACAATTACATACTTTTTGAATTTTTAAAATTCGTTTTAAATTTAAAAACGCGAAAAATCGCGAATTTTTGGAATATTGTAAAACTGAATATGGATGTGTTTTCTGGTACAGAGTATATGTTTTTCGTATAAAGAAAATCGGAAGATATGATTTCGAAAATGGCAAAATTTTCATTATCTATCAAAGAATGAATGATTAAAATTGCAAATCCATTAAAAATGTTCTGAAATATTTTGAAAAGAACTTTAAATTCTAACTCATTTTCCACATGCTTCAAAGTAAAAAATGTTCTCTTCATATAAAGTATATTATTAGCATTACCACTTTTTTCTAATATATTTAGGTACGCTGACTTACTTTTAGTTTTTGAAATATTGCGGTTATTATATTTACGTTACTATATTTACGTTAAGAGCTGCAAGAGTCTGAGGCTTGTTGACATAAACCCGCGACTTCAAAAAGCCCCACAAAAAGAAGTCTGGAGCGATCAAATCAGGCGATCTTGCTGGCCAGTGCAAATCGCCAAAACGGGAGATTAGGCGCCCGGGAAATGCATCCTTCAGCATATCGGTTGTGGCACGTGCAGTTGGAACCACATGTTTTCCAATCCCAATTCATCAAGTTACGGCAAAAAGAACTCGTTGATCATTGCTCTGTAGCGCTCACCATTCACAGTAACCGTTTGGCCCGCGACGTCTTCGAAGAAAAAGGTCCGATGACTCCTCCAGCGAAAACAGCACACCATACAGTGACTTTGAGCGGGTGTAATGGCTCTTCGTGGGTTACACGCGGATTTTCAGTGCCCCAGAAGCGTAAATTTTGCTTATTTACGTACCCGCTAAGATGGAAATGGGCCTCATCACTCATGATTATTTTTGATGAAAAATCATCTTCCTCTTGGTGGTGATTAAGGATGGCTTGAGCGTATGTTACATGCGATTGGCGGTCAGCAGCTAACAGCTGATGCACCGTCTGGACTTTGTACGGAAACATCTTCAAATTTTGTACCAAAATTCGCTGTAAAGACCGTCGACTGATACCCATTTGCGTGGCACGTCGTCTGGTCGATTGTCGACGGCGCTTCCATGACATCCTCGGCTACAGCAGCAATATTCTCTGCAGAACGGCTACTCCGGGGTCTGCCACGCCTGGCAGCATCTCGTGTTGTGCCAGTCTCTTCGAGGCGAGCGGCTAAACGTCGCAGTGTTTCACCAGTAGGCGTTGGACGGCCAGGAAATCTGCGACGAAATTCACGTTGTGCCAAAGTCACCGACCGATTATTGGTCAAATAAATAGTCACCAATATTCCGCGTTCTGGAGCAGTGTAGCGTAACATTGTTTATTAACGTGTATTTCGCATGTGTTTACTACACAAATGTCAAAACTGAACTGACATTAGGGGCCAATCGCAAAGTTTATAGCATTTTCTGATAGGAGGATTACTTTTGCGCCACCTTGTATTATTAATTTCTAAATACTTATTATAGAATATGGGAAGGATTTGCAATTTTAATGCAAAACTGAATTCAGTGGAATGTTTAGTTTACGCATAGTGATAAAATTTAAAAGTTTAGCATACATATAATGTTTAAGGATTAAACTTAACATGCACAGTTTTCAACTTCCTTGCAATACCGGTAAGATATCCTGAAACAACACCTACATGATTATATTCAAATGAAAGATAATTTGTATAGATTTATATTCTTAAAAAAAATAATAATTCTGACGTTAAATTTAAATTTATATTTCAAATAAACGAAACAATGGGATGAATAATGTTAGTATAAAAGCCGTGTTAAGAACTGCTAATGAGAAAAAATGTTGGACAGATTTGGATTCAGCGATTCAGTCTTTTAAAATATATATATTTCAAAGACAGGTTCTGCAAAAAGTTGCATATTGTTGAGGAGTGTTATTTTAAAGTTAACAAATTTTATTTTTAATATTTTAAGAGCTCTCTTATTAATGAATCACTGTATATGCACAATTGGCTGGATGGTTCCTTAAAATATAAACGACAAATTCTTTTTATGTTGATGCAAACAAAAGAGCCATTTGCTTTAAATGTGGCCAATATTGTGGATATTTCGTTAGTGACTTTAAAAGAGGTAAACATAATAATATTTCAGCACAAAAAATTATCCGAGTGATTCCAAATACATGATTATTTTATTTGCATTCAGTAAAAGAAATTCCAATAATTAATACAAGGAAATGTTTGCTAATGTGGCATATTCGCTAAAGTAGACATTTTGTTTTTTTTTTAATGTTGCTGAATGTATATTTAAAAACTGTCATCAATTTTAATTGCTGCTATCTCTATTTTAAAAAATGTTATGACCGTAAAGTACACGTTTTCAAGGTTTTTATTGTGACGTTGCAAAATAACGCAATATAAAGGGGTTATTGTAAAAACTTGATAAGTCACATTTTCTTTTTGGTTTATTTTTGCCTTTTTAAAGTTGGAAAATATATAGAAATATGAACATTGCAGAACTTTTATACTCTAGGGACGTGTGTTAAGTGTTTAAGCTAGACTTCATCCAAGAATTCTTAATGGATGTCAAGAAAATGGCGAAAATTAGAAAATTATTAAAGTGGCTTATCACGTTTTTGCAACAAGCCCTTCAATTTTGCTATCCAATTTAGAAAAAATTGTATAATCTTTAACACAGAGCTTCCCACCAACTTTTGCTTGACGGACCTCTTGATACACCTCTACTTGTTCACGGACCCCCAATTTTTTTTTTCATATATTAAGTAAAATAATGCAAAAGTAACGACACAAACAAATTTTGGTTTTTTGTTCTAAAATAAAAAATAAAAAAAAACACTACAAAGCCAAATCCGACTGAGATGAACTCCGACTGAACCGAAAAATTAATTCGTTATAATCGAGGTTCGTATTTACTGGCGAAGAACTTCTTTACAAGTTTTTATCGCCAACAAAATATTAAAAACTTTATGAACTTTTTTAAATATTGTAAAATTAGTTCATTTGATTCATAAATAATACTTTTTGACACATTTGAGAAATAATTTCCGTGTACGGTTTAAATTTTTTAAAATTCAACGAAATTTTAGTAATATTTGCAAAATTATGTGATTTTCGTATTCAAAATGGAAAATTATATGAAAATTTGTTTGTGCGACTTTCAAAAAGAGTTCATCCGAGGGTTAGATTCTTAAGCAAATTTGTATTAACAATGTTATATTAAAATTGTTACCAAAACGTCAGAACTTTCAAATTAGTTTGTAATAATAATAATATTTATATAAAATTTTTGAACTACCCAGCCAGAAAAATACGAACGGCAAAGCATTGGCCCAGTGCTTTCAACGGTGGTATGAGCGTTGGCAGAGCGTTGGAAATCTGAAGATTTAAGTGCTTTGCCAACCCCAAAATGATAACACCGGGTAGGGCTTGGCCGTTCCTTTTTTAAAACGTTGGCAAAGCACTGGCAATGAGCGCTTTGCCAGTACCAAAAACATAATTTTAAAACGTTGGCAAAGCATTGGTAGAACAACCAATAAAGTGCTTTTTAATAATATAATAAGTGCTTGGACAACCCCAAAATGATAACACCGGGCAGGGCTTTGCCTTTTCTTTTTTAAAACGTTGGCAAAGCACTGGCAATAAGCGTTTTTTGCCAGTACCCAAAACCAAAAACAACCACTAAACTCGTAATTAGTAATTCACTTCAGTAAAGAGTTGTATTATTTATTATTGAATGATTTTGGTAATTTGAACAGAAATAACAATAGGCTTGCTTCAGCTAAGTTAATTACAATATAACCGAATATTTTTTTTATAAAAATTATTTTTGGGATAAGTTAGCACGATTTTTACTACAATTTTACTAAAGAAAGAAATTTGAAAATAATTTCTTAAGTAAAATTTTAGTACAAAAACTATACTTTGTGCTGACTATAATATTCTTAACTTCAAATCATAAATTGCAATTTAGTTTTGAATTTTTCCCACTGTTTTTATTAAGTTAACGGTTGAAAATTTTGTAAATAAGTACTGGCAATGCACTTTTTGCCAATGTTGGGAAAGCGTTCTAAGTCAGTACTGTGCCAGTGCTTTTTTATTTTTACGATTGTAAATTTTGTAAATCAAGTACTGGCAAAGCACTTTTTACGAACGTTGGCAGAGCGTTCTAAGCCAGAGCTGTGCCAGTGCTTTAATTATTTTTACTGTTGTAAATTTTGGTAATTAAGCACTGGCAAAGCACTTTTTACTATCGTTGGCAGAGCGTTGTAAATCAGTGCTTTGCCAGCATTTTATTTGTTGGCTCATTGGCAAATAGTGCTCTACCAGTGCTTGATTTTTCAGACCATTGGCAATTTCTGGCTGGGTAGTTTCCTAATCTAAATTAAATAAAAAAACATTTTTGTTTAAAATTCAAAAATAAATTCGTAGAACGACTTTAAGGATTGTTAATAGAATCAGACATGGTCGTCGACAATTACATTTCACAATCATACATATGTAAAATTTGTCATATCATATATAATTTCAGACCTACGCTCACAATATTGGCTTAGACGCTTCCTTGAAAAATTTTCAATTTTTTCAATACCAGACATGGGACATAATACCAATATTTGTGTATTAATTACAGCCCAATTACTTTTTTACGTCTAATTACATGTAATTGGGTGTAATTGAGTAATTTCTCTGTAATTAAATACCCATGTGTTGCTTATCCCATGTTTGATATTGAACATTTTGCAAATTTTCTAAGGAAGCGTTTAAGTCTACAAGTGTGGGCGTAGGTTTGCAATTACATATAAGTAATTCTATAAACATTATCAGTAAGTCATTATTTTGTATTTTAAAAGTAATAAAATAGGTAATGACATATCATTACTTGGTAATCTATACGGTAATGGCCTGTCATTAAAATGTTTTTGATGGGATGGCGCACCACTTTTTATTTAATTGCCATATAACAATTATATAATAAAGACTATGAAAATGACCGGCGTTATAATGGTATATGTATGTGAAAATATATAGATCAACGTCATTGTCCCGCTGAAAATTTTTTAAACAAAACTTTGCGGACCGCAGCAAATGTATTTGAAAACAAATAAAATTTCACTTGCAAAAATGACGACTAACATTTCATTAAATTCAACTAACACTGCCATTTGTTTTTGACTGTTGATAAAATAACCAAAAATGTAATAAAAATTAACCACAAATGTAGTAATAAATTGACTATACGATTATTAGTTTTATGTTTTTTAATAAAAACAAAAAAACTGATCAAATGAATTGAAATTCGTAGTACAGTTATTAGCTGTGGTTTGTTTTTTAAATTAACTAGAAATGTAGTCAAAACTGAAATTTCTTCGACAAATGACTGCATTTTCATTTAAAAATAAAGATACTATATTATTACTTAAACAACTATAAATATTTTCGGCTGAATTTCAGTTTATGGGGGACACCCCTAGAGAAAAAATCTGAATATGCCATCCCCTTCAGAATGTTCCCAGGAGTACGAAAATCATAATGAATAAGGGGGGCTCACGCCCCCTATGGGCGTGGCAGTCGAAAAACGACCCGGCCCACCTACGTAGACAATATGGGTATCAAATGAAAGCTAATGTCTTCACGATTCCAAAAATAGCCATAGTTGCCAGATCGGGCGGTTTTTTGCAGCCGATACGGCCATTTTTGTTAAATAGGGGCGGGGGCGAAAAACGACCCATGCCACCTACTTAGGCAATATTGTTATCAAATGAAAGGAAATGTCTTCACGATTCCAAAAATACCCGTAGTTGCCAGATCGTCCAGAATTTGAGGAAGATATGTTAATTTTTATAAAATGGGGGAAGGACTTTTTTTTGTTTATTTCTTTTTAGCTCGGCCAGAGGCCGAGCACTCGAGATCCCCGCCGTCTAGAATTAAGACATACTGGAGTTAAAAACCCCTAAGCCCGGCCGTAGGCCGGTCACGCAGAAAAACTTTACTAAGCGAAGCCAGTATAACAAATTTTCATTAACCAATCAGAAGCCGCATTGCGGGAAAACTGTACAATCCGCTAGACCCCGTGCCAGAGATTGTAGATGAGTCTGAAGACAGGGAAGATGAGGATGAAGACGACTAGATGCAGATGGCATCTTGGCCGTGAGAAGCGTGGAAACTCACAACTTTACGTGAGTTCTCATGCTTCTCCAAGGGGATTGATTTACTATGACCTCCACGCGGTAATCCCTGGGGTAACGCTAACAATAGTAATCTTTTCGCACAAAATGCTCATTTTTGTTTGATTTTAACAAAATATAAGCAAAAAAAAAAGGAAAAAAAAATTTCCCCCACCCCCAAATTTTGCCAAAATGGCCATATCGGCTACAAAAAATCGCCCGATCTGGCAACTACGGCTATTTTTGGAATCGTGAAGACATTAGCTTTCATTTGATACCCATATTGTCTACGTAGGTGGGCCGGGTCGTTTTTCGACTGCCACGCCCATAAGGGGCGTGAGCCCCCTTATTCATTATGATTTTCGCACTCCTGGGGTCATTTAAGGAGGCGTGGCATTTTTTTTTTCCAGGGGTGTCCCCCATAAACTGAAATTTTGCCATATTTTCAACAGAAGTACTCTGAGTCTATGCTTCAAAGAGCTGTTTTTGACTCAATTGTGCTTTAACTGAAAACGTAATAAATTTCAGAATATTTTCGATTTTATGCAATTGGAAAAACACAGTTATATTTTTGAGTATTTTAAAAAAAGAATCTGTAAAAAAGAGAATTTCATGCAAATGCATGGGCTACTGCGTAGTCAGTAGCCTAAAATTGATTTTTACTAAATACTTTTCTAAATCAAAGAGTTTGCAACAAAATGGCATATTTTGTAATAAAGGCTTATTTGGTTGCAAATGCATATTTTAAGGTATATTTTGTAATTTTTGTTACTTATTTTGCATATTTTGTAAAAATAAAATTACGTTTTAATAAAAAATAAACAAAAGGAACAAATCATCTAGTTTCATTTGTTTGATATTTATATTTGGATTTAATTTCAAAGCACCAAGCACGAAAATAAATCGAGTTTTTAAAATCCAAAAATTGTACGTGCATTTTTGTTATTTTGATTTTTAGTGCATATTTTGGATTTCTAGATTTGAATGCATATTTTAGGTTTTCTACTGCATATTTTAAACGACTATTTTAAAGTTTTTAGTTGCATAAAATTCCTTGCTTATTATGATTTATGAACCATATTCATTAATATGATGAAACTTTTTTCCCAAAATGTGTATGCAAATATAAATTAGTAATATCTTTAATTTGTTTTGTAAGTATGGTTTAAAATATTCTGAAAAAAAATTTTAAATATAAAATGTTTTTAAATTTGGAAAATTTTTTGCTAATTTTAGCACTCGGCTTTGAAAAATGAGTAAAATATTTGCTAAAATCAGCAAAAAAAAATTAGTAAAAAAATCTCATAATTTGTAAAATGAGAGTAGCAAAAATTTTTACTAAAAAAACATATATTGTACTAAAAATTAGTACAATAATAGTAAAGTGGAATTGAAACCCTTTCACAGATTTTTTTACTAACTTTTTTGCCTGAATATAGTCCAGCGAACATTCCCCTAATATTACAACAAAAACATATAGAAAAATGCTGAAAAATTATAAATTATGATAAATTGTTAAATATATTGTGGTAGAGTTTCGTTTCTCCAAAATTGATCCACTTCGATTTTTTTTAATATTCAAATTTTTTAGCTGAGATTAGTTTGTTGTTAGAGCATTAGTGTTAAAGTAGAAAAAAATCATGTTTGAATCTTTGTTTTTTTATTTAAATTTTTATTGCAAAATTTTCTACATTATCTTAATACTTTACTTGCCGTTGACAGGTTTATGGAAATGCTTATCAATTGTTTACTGTATTCAAAACCACATAAATACCCAGGCAGAAAAATACAATTGGCGCAGTGTTGGGAAAGCGTCGGCAGCGGTGGTCGTGACAGCATTGTCTTATTACCCGATTGATAACAGTGGCCAGCCGTTGGTTTGAGTGAACTTGCCACCATTGGCAAAACGTTGGTAATTTAAAAAATGTTGTGCTTTCAAAATACCTTAAATTTATTTAATTTTGTGAAATATTTATAATAAAACACATTTAAAAAGTTGCAATAGAGTTAGGAATTAGTCTTTTGCATCATATTTAAATGTGTGAAATATAATAAAATGTAAAAATATATAATTCTTCTAAATTGTTGTAATATTGATAAAAACAATATTGGCAAAGAATTTTTCTGGTGCAACTGGCAAAACACATGTGTTGCAGACAAAATAGTGTTTTTTAGTACAATATTAGTTGTACCTGTGGTAAGTTTTAACACGGTGGGTTTTACAAAAATAGCAGTGGTTTGCCAATACTATTTCTTTTGTACGTTTGGCAATTTTTAAGTGGGTATCTAAATTTACGATGGGTAATAAATAAATTTCAAATGTCAAAAATGCACAATTTATATTTCTCAAATCACAAAAATCGTGTAATAAATAAAAAAAAAAATTATTTATTGGACGGCACATCTACGCCGAAGCAGGGACTTAATTGCGAAACTTCAAATTCCAGCAGTGTAGACTGGCGATGATACACTGCAGAAAATCGTAGTGTAAGATCACCTCATAATTAGTTTTTACAAATATTTGAATTTCGCCAAAAAATTATTATAAAAGTAAGATGCCAAAATATAATAATTGAAAATAATTTTGGATATTTTTTTAATAGAAATGTTCGGAAATTACTACCGAATTCACTTCTTTCGACGACAATGATTTAAGGATTTACAATTACAACATATTCAAAGGAATATATTTAATATATTTCAGGGACCATAAATAATGATTATTGCTCGTTTTTTTGAATCAAAAAATCAATCACTTAGAAGAGACATAAAAAAAAATTTATTGCACCATTATTATTATTTTTTGACAATCTTTGCATATCCGTCATGATTTTTAAATTTTTATTTTTAAAGTTTTCTTCAATAGTAATGATTATTTTTGAGTAATAATAAAAAAAATCACCAATAATCATTATTTTTGAGCAAAAAAAATAAAACTCAAAAATAATCATTATTTATGATTTTATTTTTTTCACTCAAAATAAAACTCACTTTCAATGTGTGGGATGGACATATCTCAGGAAGGAGGAGAAGCTTATCCAAGATTATGGTATCAATATCTTCTTTGGAACATTCTCTAGCAGATTAATGCTTCAATCATATTTGTGGGTGGGGTTTAAGGGGTTAATTATTAATTTCAAAACAGGGCTTTTTTGCCGTAAAGTCAAAATCTGGAAGCTCGATTTTCACCGTAGACGTATGGTCTAGTGGACTTTTTTGCTCAGTACAATCCCAAGAATCAGAAACGCGAAGCGCCCATTAAGATTTTTTTCCTTCCATACTAATCGCCTCACCCTAATATGTATATATATTTACACCTACATGAAAGTGAGTTTTATTTTGAGCGAAAAAAATAAAAATCATAAATAATGATTATTTTTGAGTTTTATTTTTTTTGCTCAAAAATAATGATTATTGCGGATTTTTTTATTATTACTCAAAAATAATCATTACCATTGAAGAAAATCCTTAAAACTCATAACATAATCATTATTGTGTAAATTTTATTATAAAACTCATACTGATTACGGTCCCTGATATATTTCACTTTACAATATAGGAGTGTTATACCTTTTTGGAAAGCGAATTCTAATTCTCTTATATATGCAGATTATAATTCTCTTATATATTTTTAAGTACCTGTTAGTACACTCTCATAAAAATTCTAAAATTTTATCCAACCGAATCGATTCAGTAGCTGAAACTTCGTAAATTCGGTTGTGACAACAGAATTCAGTTGTCACAACCGAATTATATATATCTTTTTGGAAAGCGAATTCTAATTCTCTTATATATTCAAATTCTAATTCTCTTATATATTTTTAAGTAACTGTTAGCACACTCTCATAAAAATTTTAAAATTTCATCCAACCGAATCCATTCGGTAGCTGAAACTTCGTAAATTCGGTTGTGACAACTGAATTCAATTATCACAACCCCCAATTCGGTTACAACAACCAAATTCAGTTGTTGCTGCAACCTCGTAAAATCGGTTAGATGAAATTCTGTTGAGACAACCGAATTTGTTATGTGAGTGCGCATTTGAAATTTGTTTATCTGAAACATTAAATGTTTTTAGGCAGCATGTCAAAACTATGGCCAGGATTTTAAATATGAACTACACTTAGCTTTTTGGAAAGCGAACTCTAATTCTCTTCAGATTCTAATATGTATGTGCCCCAACCCAACAAAAAAAAAAATGAGTCCGAAAATTGTTGAAATTTCTCAGCCCATTTTTACCATTAAAAGATTCGAATATCCAAAAATGCTTTGTTTGGTTTTTTCTGGTAGTTAGATGAAGCTACGTGATAAATTTAAAAATTGCTAAATACATTCAAAAATTGCATTTGAGTAATAAATGCATTATCGCAAAAAAGTGGTTGTTTTTTAATTACAAATCATAAAGAAGGCAATTGAAGCTTTCACATGCTTTTTAAATCTTTGAAATTGCCCATCTACTTAAACAAATAATTCAAGTTAAATACCCCGCGGGAAATGGACACGTCACTGGTATGGTCACGTGACTAGAACTTTCTGTGTATGATTGGACATTTCACCCAAAATAACACTTTTTGGTGCACCACAATTTTGGTTTCACCAGTTGTGTGACGTGCTCCCCAATCATACATCACAGAATTACCACTTTGGATCAATCGACCCTTCATGTCCCGCAGGGTATATACAAATTTTAAAATTTATGGTCGCCATTTTGAATTTTAAATTCTGATTCCTCCTATAAGATACTATCTAGACTTCTATCCTCTGTATTCTAGTTTTTGGCAAAATTCTAGGCAACAGTGCACAGTTGAAAACGATTTTTCTAACAAACTGATCCAATATCTTTATTTAGTCTGAAATTAATCATTCGGTGAAAAATTATCAGTTTTGTTTCGTAGAAGTTTATAAGTACAAGGTAAATTAATTCCAATGGGCAATATGTAAAGAAGAATTAAAATCAGGCATGTCACATAAAAGTATTTCGAATTTTTTTTTTTTTTTTTCTTTTATAAAATAAATGCTCTACCAGTTATCAGATTTTTGAGTCGTGGGCAATTTCTGACTGGATAGCACTGGGAAAACATTTGTTGCCAACGTTGGCATAGTGATTTCAGCCAATTCTTTGCAAATGTTTTTTTGTATTGTGGACCCCTGAAATTATAGTAAAACAAATGCTGGAAAACGCTTTTAGGAAACTCTGTTAAAACGTATTGAATTCCTCGGTTAGCCCATTGTATGTTAGTACTTGATTCTGACAATTTCTGACTGGAATGCTGAAACTGAACTATTTTAATTGCGTGCTTGTCAACTGGAGAAATGTTAAGCCATTATTAATGGTGTCATGCCATAACGCCCAGAGCATTATTCCCAATTCAATTGTGACGATTATGACTGCAATTTTCTGAACATATTTCCAGTCTAGCCTTTTCACCCAGCTGCACCGCAGCTCATATCATACATACACATAGAAATAAAACTTTAAAAATAGAGTAAAAGCTAAAATTTATTTAAAAATGGTATTGCAGAAAAATCTTTTAAAATAAGCAGATTTTTATTTTGCTAAATATTAATAAAACAAGAACAGCAAAAATAAAACTGTTAACTTACTAAATTTTAGTTATATTTGAGTTTAATGTTAATGTTAATAAAAAATAGCACTTTACTTTGCTGAAATTAGCAAAAACTTTTACTAAATATGTAATTAGACTAAAAACAGCAAACAAAAATTGTTATGTCAACAAAATTGTTGCTATATTTACCTTAATTTTACTTAAATTAAAATAGCACTATCACCCCTGTTACGGCTTTTAACCCATTAATGCCTGACCCCCGATTCCATTGTCCAATATCGATGAAATTTCACACATTCTTTACTTAAGGTTTTGGAAGTTAGTTTATATAATTTTCTTTTCGATTTCTTATACTTGGGACTTATGAATTAACCACTGATATAAAATAATTCCTCTGTGGTTTTTTAATTAAATTATTTTGTTATGCTTTTTCATGTAAAACTCTTCATTTTTACTTGAAAATAATCGATATTTCAAGCAAGGGTACTTCATAAAACTGTAAAATACGTATTTTAATGGTCATGTCATGAAATCATACCTGTAGCCCAAGTGAGTGGTCCTACCCAGCTAAAAATTTTTTGCACTTCAAAGAATACCTAACACTATTAGCCAACAATAAAGTTTTCCGATGTGTCGATTCTCCAATTTTTTAGAGGCATTTTCTTTCAAATTTTCAGAATATGTAAATTTGCAGACAATTGAACAGATAATTAGCAACCCCAATTTTACACCAACATTTTCCTAAAGTAGTTTTATCTTTTCTCCACCTATCTGTAAAATTAATTTGATGCAACTCTTACCTGGCTTTAGCTATACATTTTTTAAGATGGCTCCTTTTGGGTATTTAAATACCCAATAGGCAGGAATGGGTTAAATCAGAGCGAAAGTGAAAATTTTAGAATTTTTTTTTTTTTTGCTATTAAATCAGAACGTTTTTCCTTATTTTTTATTCGTTTTAATTCGTGTAAAAAAGTAAAACGAATGCCCTTTTTTCTAATAAATTACAATTTAGGGTCAAAAATGGTGCTTAATATTAAAAATTTTGAACTTTTTTTACTTATTTTTGATTTTATTGTATTTTTGGTTGTATTGTTTATACTCTAAAAAACTGTTTTAAAAAAACATTTTTTTGTTTTGATATTCTAGAAAACACTCAAACAAATTGACAACAATGTTAGAAGCATTTTCTTACTTTCCATATGTTTTTTATTTTCCATAAAACCATATGTTTTTGGCACTTCGATAATAATTTAGAAAAAAAAATCGAGTTTTCGAAAGCTTTTAGGATTTGAGAACACCAAATTTCAATTTCGTGTGATTTCACAAATTCATTCTAATTACAAAACGTTCTAAAGTAGGGGCATGGGCGTTTATGTTTGTTAAATCAACAAAAATTGTAAAAATTGTATATTGTTGATTTTAGAAGGGCAGAATTTTATTCGCTTTAAAAAAAATCAAAAGAAAATTTTAATTTCAAATTTTTTTGTCTACTAATATTTAGCAAATTTTTTGCTGATTTGATTTATTTAGCAAAAAAATCTTCTTACTAATTTTTAGTAGTTTTAACAAAAAAATTTACCATTTTTTTCTATTAGTTTACAAATTAAAAGCGGAAAATGGACTTTAAATGACCTGTTAAAAAACTTTAAGATATAGATATGAAATTTTAAAGCATCCACTATAAAAAGATATAAAAAAGTTTAATGTGGAAAGTCCTTAGAATTACTTACATTTTTTTCTAAAAAGCTATATTTCGATATTTAAAGTAACCAGTAACCAGTAACGAAGTGTCGGGCTTTTAAGCTAGTATTATTATATTTTCGAAAGAATCTTAATTTTCGAAAGAAAAATCTTAATTAAAATCATATTGTACAATGTACTTAACGTAAATAGAAATATAAATGTAAATATGGGAAACTTTACAAGCTGTTTTTATAAATCGATCAGTTAATTTTAAAAAAGTACCAGTTGTTTGATTTACAAACAAATAACATGAATTATCTGTAATTGATTAATACATTGTATTGTTCACATCGTATTGAACCTGTGATAATATTACAGTGATGACACACATATGTTTTTTAAAAGCAGTGTACAATCAAAGAACATAAAGACTAAAGAAGAATCAATTTACTCAAACTCAACATCTGTTAAATTGTATATACGAACTGTTTTTAAGAGAAACCGTTTTTTAAAGGTTTTTAAAATGGATATTATACAAAAATTCTGCAAATGTAATTAAAATTGCTTAAAAGCATGAAAATTAATTAATTAAAAGTACCACTATGTGATGTTCAGAAGTTCTGGTGTTTAGCAAACAGCGTTGGACACGGGTTGGTAAATTATAACAAAATGTTTAAAACAAGCAAAAAATTTGTATTGAGTTCTTTTAAATCTTGGCGGACATCGCTATATCGTATTCGCTGTTCATACTGATCAAGAACCCGGGAAAAAATTACACATTCCAAAAAGAAGGTGATGCCCACACTTGCTTACATATCTCATTGCCAAATTTAGGAACTGCAATACCAAACTACTAATTTTTTAAAAAAAAGAACTATTTCTCAATGCCATAAGGTAATTAATTCCAAAAAACAATATTAGAAGTACTTATTTTTTTTAAATTGTAACTAGGTACAAATGTTTTGAAAGAAATAGTTATTATTTTCAATAGTTCCATATTAAATGTAAGTACTTCTTATTTTTTCTAGGGAACTATTTTTTTTTTTTTGTGTAAGTAGTTCGTAGTGTTACCATGGAAACTATTTCTTTATTAAAAAATGTGTGTAGTTCTTAAAAATATAAACTAAATAGTTCTTCGATAAAAAAAAAATCAATTTTAAAGAATCAATTATTTAAGTCTCACGCCCTGTTAAAAGAATAGAGTAGGTAGTCTAGTAAGGAATGCGTTCTGCCCAAAATGCTTCATTACTAACCCCCTTACCTTTTTGGAATTTTTTTGCTGGGAATGTACATTGTTCGGGTGAGAAAAAAAAGCGAAAATAGTATAGCAAAACAAAATCTACGCAATATTCTAAGAAAATTAACCTAAGAGACTATGGGTCTAAATTTAAAACATAGCTCCCTCCGAGAGTCATAAAGATTAAGTGTTTTATTAAAGGTTTGATTTAAAAAAATTGGAAAAGTAATGAAAAATGTGAATGTTTATGTTTATATCTCTCGGCGGGAGCTAGGTTTTGATTTTAGCCACATAGTCTCTTGGGGAAGTTTTTTTAGACAAACATAATTTTGTATAAAAAACATTTATAGATAATTTTTGTGTTGAAAATATATTTTGGGGGTGAAAAACAATTTCTGAGATGTAAAACTATTTCTGTGTTGAAAAACAAATTAGATGGTGAAAATGAAATATTATTTACCTCTAGCTTCTGTTAAAAAATAGTTTTTTTAATTCATAATTGTAATTCATAATTTTTAACCGCTGAACCGATTTTATTTATTTTGCTTAACACCAAAACGCTCGAAAAGATGTCCATAAATCTGAATAAAACTAAGAAACTACGTGTACACTCAAAAAAAGTTTGTAAAGTCAGCAAAAAATTTTGCTGAGTCAGCAAAATTTTAGTCAGGAGGGTGCTAGCAAAAAAATTGCTAATGTCAGCAAAATCTTTTGCTGAAAATCAGCGAGCTGATTTTAGCAACAAAATTAGTAGATTCAGCAAAAGTTTTGCTAACACTTAGTAGATTAGAAATAAAAAAGCGTTGGTAAAAATTAATAAATTTTTTGCTGAATTTTAGTAGACTGAAAAAAAAAACGCAAAAAAATTGTAATTTAGTTAATATATTTGCTGAAAATCATAAAACATATTATTGTGATTCTTTTAAAAATAATTTACATAATTACGAAATATAAAAATTTTCATTTTCCCACATTGATGTCATGAATTAATTTAATATCTGAAAATATATAGAAATAAATATATATAACATAACAAAAATTTTCTTTCAACTACTTACATCAATGGTTGTCTAAATGATGCTATCTTTTAAGGACGCAACTGCCGAAGATAATTATAGAAACGAAACGAAAAAATAAACAAAAACAAACGAAACGAAAAAAACAACCCTTTTTTTTGCAATAAGAAAAAGGAACCATACTAAGATGTGTGTCTTTGTCTTTCGCTTTACTCTGTCTACATGTCTGTATATGTTTGTTTGCAATTTGACCACACTAGATTATTAATCTATTAACATTTATTATAGAAATACATATTAAATTTAAATATTTTCTTTTGTCTTTTATCTTATTAATAGACAATTATTTTCACAAGCCGGTGGACAACGCAAAATTTAAGTTGTTTTAATCATCAATTTTGTTTTTATGTATGAAAAACAGATAATAAAGTCTTCCATGGTTGATTTTTTTATATGTCTTATTAGAGTTGTACTTTTTAGTATCATTTTCCTCTTCTCTACAACATCTTGACATGCCGCGACATCTGCTTCATTCTGCGTATATCTTTCAATCTGGTTGTCGTCCACACTTTTAATGTGCTTATCAGCACAATTTTTTTTAGCAAAATTAATTAGTAAAACATTAGTATATTAGTAAAGCATTAGTATAAACAGTTAAGTGCTGAATAAGTATAACAAAAATTTTAGCTGAAAACACGATTTTAGCAAAAAAATTTGCTAAAAAATAGTATACCTGATTTACAAGACGTTTTACTAACTTTTCTACTAACTTATTTTTTGAGTGTACGTGACGAATTTAGAATCATCAAGTTTATTGAAGGATTAAATTGTATCAAGTAAATTTGATAAATTTTTACTCGTGAAATCTTATCTATAAACAATATTTTTTTAAAAAAAGCAAAGTTTTTTTTCTTTCATTTAATAAAAATATTGGCATCCTAAAATGAAAACAAATGTTTAAATTTTTTTTTGAAAAATGTAACGTTTAAAAGTCCTTTTAAAATGACATCCGACGTGTTGGCGAAAAATTTAAAACGTAGTTTAACTTATAGGCTCGCTTGTTTCACGTACATATTGTTTTAAATGTGTGAGAACAAAAATTTTAATTTGTTGCAGGGTGTAATATATTAAAATTGTGTTGTTTGTACATGGAAATTTAAAGTCTTTGTTATTGCTGAACTGATAATGCTAGAAGACTGAAATTTGAGTATGTATTACAGTACTGTCAAACCTTTAACATGATTTTTTTTCTTTTGACGAACTCGTTTAAAACAATCAATTATATTGAAGGACGAAATTTTTAAAATGACATTTTTGAAATGTTTGGTCCTGAGATATTTCGACAAATTATTTTGTGGAATAGCCGAGATTATGATCATTCACCTGATATCCATATTGATCTCAAGCATTTTAATAATTTGTTTAAAATAAAAATTTATATGTCCTTTTGCGAGGACATAAGATATGATTACGAAAATCTGACTACGCAGTTAACTATTAGTGCTTTCCTGTTTGACATGCATATCGAATTTCGCAGGTGTGGTAAAAATTATAGAAATTTTTCGTATTAAATATCAAAGACACTTTCAAAAAAATAAATTGTGTGTTTTTTGAGATATTTGTGAATTATAAATATTTTTTTTTAATTTCGTCACCATTTTCGCGTAAAAAAATACACTTGTAAAGAAGAGTATTTGATCTTTTAAATGACACCAAATTTTAAATTTTTGTTAACGCTTTCAAAAGTTATGATAATTCAAACATTGTGTATTTCTTACACATTTGTTAAAAAAACCCAGCTTTGAGCTGAGACTAAAAGCGAACTATAACGAATTTTGAAAAAAGAAAATACACGTTAACTCCATATTACCCCTCGTTGTCACTTTCTTTTTTATTTTATTTTTTTTTTTTGTAAGTAACTCGTCGCAAGTTGAGAATGTATGTCATCATCGAAACTATCGAAAAAAACATGCAAAATTTTTGGGTGCCTACACTATGATCTGCAAGTTACTCAAATTATATGAATTCAGTATTGCCAAGTATTCCAAATTATAACATATCCAGGTTAAAATTTTGTTGTTATTTTTTTTTTTAAATTATAAAACTCATATTATTTTGTTCCAACCAGCGGTCCTTCCTTGCAAGTTAACATTTGTTAGTCTGCAAAATCTTAAAAAATAACTGATAGATAACTTAGAGTCTATTCTAGTTTCTGAAACTAGTAATGTGATCTCCTCAATCAGATCTACACACAGAGAACTAAAGTGCCAACCGAATTTAAAAGTGTTTTTTAATGGTAACAACTTATAAATTCAGTTAGTACTAGTTAGTTCTGTTGATTTAACCGAACTTTGTTGTGAAAACTAATGTTCAATTGCACGAACCGAGTGAAATTCGTAATAACCAAATTTGAGTAGTAGTAACCGAATTTCAGTTGGCAAATAGCTAAATTTTTCTCTGTGTGTACAACATCCAGTGGGTCACTTTTCAAGTATATCATAATTTTGTTCCATATTTAATAGGGGTTGTCACTCCATTATAAAATATTCGTTTAATCGAACAACAAAAATTAAAAAAAACATGAGTTTCGAATAACGAATAATTCGAACAAATTTTGACGATGAATCGAATAAAACTAGTAATTTAAAAAATACTTCTTTTGATAAATTTTTTTCTAAAATTTACCAATTTTGGGAATTTGCATAAAAAATTGTAATATGCGAAATACAATTAAAACTCTGTTAATGAAATAACTAAAATTTTAAAACTTTGATTACCGTTTTTCAAGATATGGACACTTTAAAAATGGGTAAAGATATATAATTCGAGTTTCAAGCAAAAATATGAAGGAATTCATTGTTAAAATATTCACGTTGGAAAAAACACATGATTTTCCTGATACAAAGTTACAAAAAAATATTGTGATAGTATGTTAGCACTGTGAATATTTTTTATGTAAAATCTACGGTAACTAAAATAAGATCTTAGCGGTATATATGTATTCAATTTTTTAACGAATTTCAAGTATTCATATCTAAACTTTAATTTTTACATCAAGAGATACCTATGCCAAATGATGTATGACATACAAATCTTAGGCGGTCCTATAGTATACAAATTATTGCATTTGAGTATTGGTACTGTTGCAGTATTTAAATTGATTCCAAAAGTCAAAACCAGTCTCCGAATTATTCGATAAACCAGATATAAGCAGTGGGTTTCTATCCACCTCAGTCTCTCTCATCTGACTCTTTTAATTTGTTCGTAAACTCGCACCCAGCAAATGTCGAAACAAATAATTTAGAACTAATTATTCGACCCGAATAACCGGTTATTAACTGTGGATAAAAAAATAATGACGAAATTTACAGTCAAAGTGCTAAATTGTTATCGTTGTAAATAAGAATGAACTTAAAAGTTTAAAATTTTGTTGCTTTTAAAGATACACACAAAAAAATATTTCTT